>VWZW01007542.1:217582-316896 GCA_013397115.1 Edolisoma coerulescens
TCATCAAATACTATCTGCCCTCAGTCCTTTCTCCTTCAGGCTAACCATTATACTTTCTCTGCCTTTCTTTTCTCCAAAGTCTTACTTTTTAAGACTTTCAATGAAAGTCAGGGATTGAGAGACTTTGGACATCTGATCAACTTTTACCTCATTTACAGCTTCCATGAAATGCAATACCTGCACCTGATTATGAACCTCCATGAGAGGGCTTAATAATGCCAGAAAGTGCAACAACTTGTCAACTATGCTCTTTTTATTCATTTCGGTATGAGTGCAAATTCATTTCGATAGTACTGTACATAAACACAATACATAGACATCATACTGACCCTAAGTTTAGCTTGTGATCCCCTATAACCCCCTTTACTTAGACCTGACTGTGCAGTTGACATCTTTTGGTTCAGGTAATTACTCCTGCTTACAGAGAGGAAACTTGCAGCTGTTCTTATGAGATCACTTTCTATTTTAAGTTTATTTCTTCAATTTCTTAAGACTCTTTTTGCATTCTGATCATATTTTGCCATGCTTTTGCAGCCCCTCCTAGTCTAGTTTCATCTGTCATACTCTCTATTCCATCACAAAGGTAATTTGTGAAAGCATCATCATACCTTAATGAGGCATATAAGCTACCAGACAAAGAATTTTAGCAGTGATTGTAGCTGTAATATCTTTATTAGAAATTCAATTAGTAGTGATGCATAGGTACGTCATGTTTGCTGGATTCATATCAGCATAGTGAAGCACAAGGTACAGACCTCCTGCATTCTTATTCATGCACAGAAATATAAACAGTAAACACAAAGAGAATGTGAAATTAGGATTTTGGTAAAAGGAAAAATTCTACAAAAACCCCAAATCAAACCAAACACATATTTTAGACACCAAGACAATTAGCACTTAGACTGACTAAAAGTTTTGATCTTGATCTAGCTGCACAGCATTTTTAACGATGACTGAATAAACACCAAAGCAGCTTTATAAATTTGCCCTTAGTCTCACTCTCATTTTGTAAACTTCCAGCAGATTTTTGGATTGCATGAGACCCCACCAAAGCCATAATTGGATCTATATGAAAAACTTCTTCTTCTTTTTTTTCTTCTTTTGTTTTACTGCCTTAGGTACTTAGTCATGTCTGGTATGCTTCTGAATGATGAGATCTCTTGGATCATCTGTCACATTCGTTGATTACCTCTCTTGACCACACCTAGAAGACCCTCAAGAAGAAGCTTTACTTCAGGAGAAGCATTTACCTAGCTCTGAGAGCAGCAGTCAGGACAAGGCAACTAGCAGCAATCTCTCAGCAGCCCGCACAGCCCTGTATTCCTTTAACCTTCTGGGCACTGAAGAGGTTTTTGGGAAAGTGAGAAGTAGAAAATACTGGCTTTTCAGACAGCGTTTAGTGCAATCTTAAAGAGTAAAGGCATCCAAGATACCAACAGGAAGCTGGGAGATATGATCAAGAAAAGATGGGATACTTGTGGTTTTCTTGAGTGTGATTAGATGCCAGGAAGAAAACTGTGGCACTAGAGGCCTCTGTTAAGGTACTTGAATTAAACCGAGGTCGTATGAGTACGCCAGTTTCTAGTCTTAGTCTGTTGAGTGAGGAGCTTACCATCAGTCACTTACAGTAATCAGTTCCCTGATTGCGATGATTTAGTTCTTGTTGAAGAAAAATGCTAATAAATATTTATAATATCCAAAATATACACTACAATTCAAAATGCTAATAAATACCGACATTAATTAAAAAATAAACCAATTTACATCAACAGTAAATTTGAAATATGACTCTCTTCTTTCCCTTGTATACATAATCTAACTGCATGTTGAAATGTTCCTTATATAAAAATCTGATATATTTTATGTTTTAGATTGCATTCATCTTAGGTTGCATTTATCAGAGAAAACCCTCTGTCTGTGAAGCATGTTGTCTTCTATAAGTAATCTCTTTTCTTGGGTCTTTCACGAAGGCCAAAATGTTTTTATCTCTCTTCTTTCCATCTTTATTTCACCAGTTCTTTAAACTTTAACATTTCTAATTTATTTGGGAGATATTAATAGATGCCCCAATTCAACAACCTTATTTCTTTGGGGATAAAATATCACATCACAGATCATCTTTTCTGTTAGATATGTTGATTCATACCTTGGTGTCTCAAAAAGGAGTAACACTCCCTTATATTTTTTAACTTTGCCTTCACTGTTCAATGTGAAGTATATTTTATATAAATCTTGATGTTCAAATACTTGATATAGGCATTTAAAGGGATAAGTGTGTGTAGCTCATTACTAGCCTTTGACTGAGACCAGACATGACAGTAGTTAGCATTTCTGGGATGATAAAATCTTGAGAGTGATTTCAGCTGCTTTTAATGATTTTGCCTGCTTTTAATATTTTTTTTTTCCTCTAGAATATAATAAAATTTTACTGAAATATTCTTGACTGAAATTTTTCACTTATGACATACCTAATGTTCCTTACAAAGTTTCTGGTATGTTATTTAGCAACCTAAGAGAATTTTTTTATATTTTCCCTTCAAACCAGTCTGATAGCAAATTCTGTATGCTTCATGTTGGTTGCAGGTCACCATCGTCTGAAACATTTTCATGAATACACAAATTACTTGAATTGCAGTTTCACGGTAAAAAAGTAATTCTGGATGCTCAGGGCTTTTTTGGCTGTCCAAGTAAGAACTATAAAACAAAAAATTGTTTCATTGCTCATACTGTTTTCAGCTGTTCAGCTTAGATGTTTCCAATCTATCAGCCAAATAGAATTATATTTACTTGCATCACAAGGAATTTTTGTCCTTGATGAAGGATTCTAAGGATGTCCTTCTCCTAATATATTGGATACTATGATATTTGATTTTGAAATAGGTTGACTTGAAAGGGGTTCCTAGTGAAATTGGGTGTTATTTCTTTGAGATTCTATTTAATACTGGGTTTTATTCTACAGGAAGGCTTGAAGCCATAGGTGGATTAGTATTTCTGCCAAAGGAGACTTTCTCTCAAAGAAGATTGTATGTATACCTGACTGTGAAGACCAGTACACTAAATATGATCTTTGGTAAAATTTGCTTCAAAGTGTCAGTAGGTGATGGATGGTTGTGTTTAGTGAGTAGACTTCTATGAAACCCCCTTCATATTTTTCCAATCTCACTCTTTTACAAATTCCTTTTAAAATTTGTTGAAAAACAAAATCCTGGTGTGAAAGTAAACAGCTCCATTAAGGTCATGAGATTAGGAGTGAGTTAAATCCAGGCACTTTTTTGAAAGCCAGGTACAAAATTAACCACAAGCAAATACCATCACTCACACTGTGCACTGTTCCTCATTCTGATTAAATGTAATTTTAATGTTAATTGCCATGTAAAAGCTCTGTAACAGATTCCTAAAATGTCCATTTAGTTGAAGTGTTTCTTCATCTGTTTGTTTGTTCTTAAAAGAAATCAAAACCTTTATGGAGAGCTGCTTCTTTGAAGCCAACATGTTCTTCCTACCATGAAGATATAAAATGCTAATTAGGTCCTAAGCTGTTCTGAATGATTCGATTAGACTTCTTCTATATCCTACTTCTGGTCACACCTTGGATTTTCTTGACTTTTCCTTTTTTTTTTTTTAAACTATGAAATGGCAACACTGACATCCAGTGTCTAGTTAAATTAATTGCAATTGAATAGCCCCCAAGGGTACTCCAGGTGCAAATCCTCTATTCCTTATATATTTTCTAGGTATGTTTAAATATGAAAGTGCATCCTACAAAGTAATAGAAACAGCCTTCTAGGAGATAATTTGTGCAACTGAAAGACAAGGGAATGAATAAAAATATTGATAAATATCATCACAATGATGAAATAAGTTACTTCATATGAAGCTACGAGTTGTATCATTACCAAAAGGAATTCCAGTTCAAATTTTACAGGTGGAATAATGTAATTCTTTTTTTTTACCCCAGATTTTCTTTAATCAAAAAAATCTTTTCAGCTTAGCAAGTTTAAGCTTTTAGTTCTACTTTTTGAAATATTCACTTTTTTCCCCTCGAATAGTGTTTATGCATTTTAAAGCATCTGCAGGATTTAAGCAATGCTAAAGAAGGCCTATGAGAACATAAGAAGAAAAATGACAAAACAAAAATATTTTGGCTATCCTGGGAACTGTGTGCAAATCTCCATTGAATCAAAAATTTTTTTTCAATTTGAAGCAAAAATATTGGGATCCATGAAAGCAAAAGAAGATCTTGTTATATGTCTACGCATCAAAGGAGTTCAGCTTATTTTCTATTTCTTAGAAGAGTGTTTTACTTACTAATTCATAAAAAAGTTTGCTTTACATCTCTCTAGTATTCTTTGCTACATCTGTCTCACTTTTTACAAAAGAGTGTCCTTTTTATTGAAGAAATAATCTGTCATGGGGCTGATTCTCTAGCTTGGTGGGTATGTAATGTTTCCAATATATGGCAGTTATATTTTGGACTTTGCTTTAGCTAATAAGGCTTTCAAAGCTGAAGAGTATCAAAAGAAGACAAAGCAAAAAAATAGAACAAAATATAAACCAATCTTTTTTCAGAACTAAATAGATTAAATTAATTTAGAAAAAAGATTGAACTCAAATCTTTCATTCTGGCTCATTGGTGGAAGAGAGGGAATACACACCATAGCCCTGCAATAAATGTGAACATTTGTTTTTCTTAAAAATGAATGAAAATGAAACGTTTCCTTTTGGTTCAAATAGGAATTTTCAATGCAGATCCTAAAGGAACAAATTTGACCTTGATTTTTTTCAGAAAATTTCCTGTGATCCTTGTTGTTCATTGGAGTGTTCATGATTGAGTGCATTGAAATGGCTGTACAGTAGTGATTAAAGAGAATTTTTTACTCATTGAAACTATGCTATATAATGCCATATTTTTTCAGGGAATATTTATGTTATTTCAACTGCCAAGCCATTTGCCTTGTTAGTTGGGGTGATTTTATATTCTAGTACATACAATGTTTGATTTATTAATCCAATTCCAGAAAGGTTTGAAGACTTCTCTAAGATAGAACAAAGTAATAGCACTCAGGAAGCACTTCTTGACATACAAAATGAGGTCCCAAATACTTTTAAAGTTTCAGAGAGAAACTTGGTAAGCAAACCACATAATTAGCTAGATAAAAGTAATACAATTTAAAGACAATGTATTTATGCACGAAAGAAGGCCTAGACTTGATAGGAACTTTGCCGTGGTTTAACCCCTCAGCAAGCAACCATAGTCAGCAACAAAGCACCCCACAACTGCTCACTCACTTCCCCACCAACAGGATCATGGAGACAACTGGAAGAGTAAAAGTGAGAAAACCTGTGGGTTGAGATAAAGTTAATTTAAAAGGTAGAGCAAAAGCCATGCACACAAGTGGAGCAAAACGAGGAATTAATTCACTGCTTCCCATGTCAAGCAGGTGTTCAGCCATCTCCAGGAGAGCAGGGCCCTGTCACACATAATAGTGACTTGGGAAACCAAACACCACCACCCCAAATATTCCCCTCTTCCTCCTTCTTCCCCCAGTTTTATATGCTGAGTATGATGTCATGTGGCATGGGATATCCCTTGGGTCATTTTGGGTCAGCTGTTCTAGCTGTGTCTCTTCCCAGCTTCACATGCACCACCAGGCCCTTGGCCAGTATGGCAGAATAAAGAACAGAAAATGCTCGGATGCTGTGCAAGCCCTAATCAGCAATAACAGAAACATCGCTATATTATCAATACTGTTTTCAAGACATCCAAAGCACAGACCACTAGTCTGAAGAAAATGAACCCTATACCATCCAGAACTAGCACAAACTTTTTGCTCACTTATTAACTTACAGTTCCTAAAATCTGTCTGCTTATGCTTGCTTATGTTATATCTTGCTTATGTTATATCTTATTTTCATCAGCTGCTGATTAATTACAGGGGAACCTCTGTGTTTAGAGACACATAAAGCCTTATGCTGGGTTGCAAAAATAGTTGCTTAAGAAGTCAAGAACTTGCTAAAAATGTCATCAAGTTACCAGAAATAGTCTTTTGGAAAAAGCACAGAGAAGTCACCTGTGATCACAGTAGCTTATCTGATATTCTGTTCAGAATGAACAAGAGTTGTTATTCTTTGTCTACCATACCACTTGGGTATCAAAGAGGCTGCCAGCGTGAGGAGGAAATTGCTCAGTAAGCTAAACTGTTCTTTAACAGTACAGACATTATTTCCCAAAAACTCCCTGTGTGGATACTGTTTGGATTCCTCTACATGAAGTGTTTTACTCTGAAAATGCAGAGAATTGCTTCACAACTAGGACGCACTGAGTGCCTTTATAAAAATGTTAATTTCTTACAGTACAATGTAAATGGATAGTCCCTAATGCTCTGGGCATGAATTTCCTCAAATAAACTAGTTAATATACTACACTTTATTTCTGACATCTAGGAAAAGTGAGGAAACTGTTTCAGAATTGCCCAATATTTTTCATTCCATTCTAAAAATCAATTTTTACATTCAGCAGTCTAAGTTTCAGAGACAGTTAGGTACTTCAAGACAAGATTTGCAAAATATGTTGGTGCCTTTGGTTGCAGGTGAGAAACACAGCAGGCTAGATGTTAAAGTAAGACATCATTATCTCTAACTATTAATTCACAGTATAAATGAACACTGAATACCCAATGCAGCTCTGGAATTCCAGTTCAAAAGACGTATAGTAGAAACTGAAAACAAAGAGACCTCACAGGTGATCAAAAGTATAGCTTAGTTTTCTTGAGAATATAATCAGGACCATTAATCTGGAAAAGAGACAAGTACAGAGAAGCAAGGGATATGATAGAAGTTTTTAATATCCTCATATTAAAGTCAACAGACAACAACTGTCTCTATTAAGTAAAAGAACAGAATGTATCAAATAAAATCACCAGACTGAATATTCAAAACAAAGAGAAAAATAAACTTCTTCACACAATGCATAGTGAAAAAATAACATCTGGTAGTGTTACCTAGATTTTGCAGGCTCCTTTGGACACTGATAGATGATACTGAAGGTGTTTTGTTTAGAATCATGTAACAGTTTGTGTTGGAAGGGACCTTTGAAGCTAATTGACTAAAACTATATAATGGGACATTACTGAACAAATCAAAATCCAAATTACCTGTTCTGACAATTATTCTGTGAAAGATGCTGCAAAAATAAACATTTCATAGGATTTTTGTGAAGAAAACATTTCTGCAAAAATTTTCATCCAGGATTGTGCCTTTCTGTATCAGCTAAAGGAACTGATAATAACAACTTTTTCTACTGTAATATATCTACTCCTATTTAATTGTAATTTAATTTATAGTCACAGACAAAAGTTGATAGAATTTACAAGGTTTTTTGAGGGACTAAAGAACAATATTTTGCATGAAGCTAGCATTTTACTAGCTTTCTGGGAACATTTGTATGATTTAACTTATGGCTTTGATTAGGTGAATTGCAGAATTTCATCTAAAAACATTTTTATGCCTTGAATCTAACAAAAACAGATAAAATTCAGTCAAGGTGTAACATACTCTACTTGCTCCATAGTCACAAGAACTTATGAATCAGCACAAATCAGAATATAGGCAGCAGCTGAAAGGGCATCATTGCAAATACGTTATGTTTCAATATAGAAGCTCACAAAGTTTACTGTTGTGATTAACTGCAACTAACCTGTCTTCTGTACAGCAGCCTTCAAAATTTCTGAACCTATCTTGGATCAGTTTTCCTTTACACTACTGTCTTTTCATTACTTTCAATAAGTCTTTTTGAGGTTATTATAAATCTGCTCTTTTCAAATTGTCTTTATCCAAATTATAAATTTTCAGTTACAGATATTACATTTTGTAGACAGCAAAATTAAACTCATACATGGAATTTTACAAAAAAGTTGCATTTTTCCATCATGTCCTTCTTTTTTTTTTTTTTTTTTTTTTTTTTTTTTTTTTTTTTAATTTCTCTTTTCAGTTGAGAACAGCAGAACAGAAGCTATTAATTTTCATTGACTTATCTTAGGTAATATAAATTTCCTCAGATTTCTCTTTGGTCCCTGGGCAATTACGGCAGTAGAAAAAATCTTAAAAAAAGATAGCTAGAACATATCTTTTCTTTCAGAATATCTGGCGTCACGTATTTTAAAACAGACTTAATGAGGTGATACAATTAGCATTCTTTCTTGACATCCTCAGGATAATGTAGTTACATAACTACCTCACAAAGTTAATGGGCGACCTGTAACATTACTGAAAGTAGTCAGGTCCTTTAGGTAAATATATTGGAGTCTGCAAATCAAAAATATAAGTACTAAAGTCAACACTCACTTGCATGAACTGTGCATTTCTGAAGATTATTTGCTACATAAAAAAAAAAAAGAAAAAAGAAAGCTGCTGTGGGGCTTTCACTGAGTAATAAGGTTATTTGGGCTGGCAAGCATGCAACCATGCAGTTAAAATTAAAGGGCAGACTTCATAGTCTTTGTTTCAGAAATGTTTTTCTTGAACCGACTCTCTGACAATATTTAGCCACTTAACACCCGTTGTTATACTGGAAACAGTCAGTCCTGCACCTAAACTCTCCTATTTAGGCACAGTTTAGATGTATGCTCATTTCTCATCTATTTTATATGGAATTTGGTAGGGAATTGTACAGTCTCTGGCTAGAATGGGGTTAACATTTTTTGCAGCACTGCACTGGTGCTTTTGAAAAGACACTGCTGACAACCCAGCAGTGTTTTGAGTATTGCTGAGCAGTGCCTGTAGAGCATCAAGGCCTTCTCTGTTTCTTGCTCTCCATCCTGCCCAGTGAGTAGGATGGGAGTGCCCCAAATTGACCAGAAACATATTCCACACTATGGGATGCCATAGCCAGCAACAAAAGCTTAAGAAGGGATGTTTGTGGTTATGATGTTCATCTTCCCAAGAAAATGTTACATATACTGGGGTCCTGCTAAGGGGTCTAAACTTCTTCTTGACTATGGGAGGTCGAGAATAAACTCCTCTACTTTGCACACTTAGCGTTTGCTTCACTTCTAATCCATGGCAGAGGGTAATGAGATGCTGGGTGGTGACTACTGTTTGGTGTCAATCAGTGATGAAGATAAAGCATAACTGGTATTTTCAGTGAGTGTACTACAGTTTTTTGGGGAATTTGATGCCATTATTGAAGCTTGACCACTCTGCAGCTGGGAATAATAGTGTTTGAAGGCTACCAGATGAACACTGTAGCCCGGTATTTTCCTATTTTGTAAAAAAATCGAAAGCTAGTTCACAGAAGAATGAATAAGGACCTACAGTATGTGTCATCCAGTCTGCCTCACTTCAAACAAAACCCTCTGAACACAGACAAAAAAAACCCCAAACCCAAAACAAAAGAAACAACCAAAGCATGAAAATTAGCAGTTTGATGCACAGCAGATAATTTTATCCAGAGTACCAAGAGATCAGGAGTCAGTTCTCATCTCCAATATAGACACATGCAATGTACCATTAAGAAATTCTGAATGTGAGTTTAGTCAGCAAGAGGAGACTAACCCTAGTGGGGAAATTTTCTGTCGAAACTTATCTTCCAGAATAAACCATCCGAACTATACATAAAGTTTAAGAAGTTTTATTTTATATCTGACTGGTATCCTTTTAGGAGTGGTAGTTTAAACAATGCTGAAATTGCTGTTTATTTTTTCCTAATGACCAAGTCTATGTAAACCCAGGAGTGAAGGAAAGTATCACCATTTTTTTGTTTTATTTGGCAAATGCATACTACATGCTCAATGGCCAGTCCTTGAAACTCCAGCCTACAGATGTCAGCCAAGACATCTGTAAATCAAAGGCAAGGAAAGAATCAGTTCTCCAAGGCTTCCTTTGTATTTCAAGTTGGTTAAAGTTGAAATGTGAGCTCCCTTGTCTTTGGCTTCATTTGAAGTTTGAGCCCTAGATCAGCCCCTTCTGCCTTCTCAGTTCCTACTCATTGCTATGTGCCACCTCTGCCCTGGGAAGATTTTTTTCATGCTGCTGCCCAGGTCATATCTTTTGCAGATTATATAACTTTCAGACTTGTATGACAACCTGACTATATATTTACATTATTCACTGAATTCTTAAGTTCTGTCTTGAAGACATATCAAAAGTGTTTATTTCATGGATATGTTTTCCACATAGCATTTGGGGTGGTACAGACTGATTACTTACTTTATTTCTGTAACATTTTTCTGTGACATTTATGTCCCGTATTCTCAGCTGCTTTCACCTTGTGTTTATACCTTATGTTTTTGTGACCCACACTATCCCTTTATGGGAGTAAATACATTGCAAAATCTCATCTTCCACAGTCTTACATGACCTTTTAGAGAATAGGATGGGATTAATAAGGATCAAGTGCATGGTATTTTATTTAGATTGCAGCGGTCAATTGAATGAACGTATGATGGGGAACAATGGGTTAGGGAGCTCTTGTTCTGATATTGATCTTAAGCAAATAGATCACAAGCTGAACGTGAGCTACCAATGTCATGCCCTGTGCAAAAGGCAAATATCATTCTGACATATTTAAATACCAGTTTAACTCACATGAAATGTGAATAATCCATCAAATCTTTTCAACATTATTGAGGTTTTAGCTAGCATATGGTGGTCAGTTGGGGTTATTGTGGTTAAGAAAGATGCGTACCAATGGGATGCTGGAGAAAGCTGTGAGAATGATCAGGCATAAAAAGGACTGACCTAAGAGAAAAAAACCCTGGAAATTTTTTGCCAATAAATTGAACTTAAAACTTTTTTCCAGAGATGGCATAATAATAGTCTTCACACAATGAACAGGGCCAAAGATTTAGATCATGGTATGAAAGATTCAGGTATAAAGCTGAGTTTTCATAAGCACTGAATTACCAGGAAAGACTGAAATCTGAACATCTTTAAGGTCAGGTTAGACAGTTGTCTCTTTAGACTGAGCCTGCCTTGGTATGAAATAGATAGACTGAATAACTTTGCAGGGTCATTCTTTTCTACCATGACTTTATTAGTACAAATACCTTTCGAAGATTTAACTTGAATTGTGAATTGATGGGATATTTTTTATCCCATGCTAAGGGCAGAGCATAAACTTTTACCATGAAAAAGGGAAAAACAGCTCTTGTGTTTGAAACGTGAAACATTTGGGATATTAGAATTTTCTGATTAGTTCATAATCAAATGAGTGTATATGTGTTTCTATTATCATACAGATGATTTCTTTTAATGGTGCTTCCTTTGTTAAATATCCCTCATTCTCAGGCAATGGGTAGCCATCGTTATATACAAAAATGTGTGTTATCAATATACTCTGCTACATACTTTGCAAGGTCCTGCATCAATCAGGATATGTAAGTATAATCAACATAAAAAATGCCTCACCTAATTAGTTTTTTATCTTTCCTAACATTACCAGTATATTTAGAAGATATTACATGGAATGCTGGGTGATAAAACAAAAGACAGGCTGTGTATAGTCTTAAGGCAGTTATAACTTTTAAAAAGACAACAGGTTTTCATCTGTTCCCCAACAGACCTTTGGTTACATAAAGAGATATTTTCCTGTCCATTTGCTGTCATGATCACTTTCTGTTCAGTCTCTGGTGCTGCTAAAAAAAGTAAAAAAAAAAATTATATGGAAGGAAGATGTATTTTTCTTGGAAACTGAGTAGATTGCTGAATCATTTCAAAATGGTATTTTCTGGCCTGAGAATCAATCTAACAAACTGAATTCTAAAAGCTAAAGCAGAGAGCCAGAAAAATGAAATGGCAGGATCCATACAGTTTAAAATATGCAAGCTGTTGTCACACATACCCACACTCGCACACACATACACAAAGTTTTGTTCTATCAAAACTTGTGTATATGCATATTTGTATGTATAAACATAAAGTTCAGCTATTGTATCTCAGCATATATAATTTCCTAAAACTTTCATTAATAGGAAGCCATCAAGCAGTTTGGTACTTTCCCTTCAACTTTTTTTTTTTTTTCTTTTTTTTCTGGAGCTGCTCCACTGAAAGAATTTCTTTCATGCACTTTAATACAAGCATATATTTTAATGCAGCTGTTAAAATCTGAATCAGTATTGCTGTTATTATGAAGGCAATATCCCCTTACATACAAATGTGTTCTCTTCCAAATGCTTTACTTAAATGAATCAAAATGAAACTCATTTAAATGAAAAAATATATATACATAATATATACATATAAACTTATTTGTATTATGCTATCAATTATTTCTGTTTAAGTTTGAACCCTCAGAACCTGTTTATGCCAGTGATACTCTATTAAAGATAAACATATAATCACAATAGGGGCATTTTACTGATGTATTACATGATTTCATCAGTAGAAAATAATGTTGGTGATACGATATTAGAGCAATGCCACAATGATGATGCATTATTTACCGTAAATAGGTTGCAATTCTTCCCAAATTATAATAAAGCACACTTTTCTATGTGTGTGGCGTAAAAAGAGCTATTCATTAAAAAAAAAAAAAAAAAAGAAAGAAAATAAAAGAGCTATATGAAGACAAGTTCTATATGCTTAAAACATCCCTTCTCAGTTTTTGGGCTGAGAAAATACTTGAACTCTTTGTCATAAGAACAGACTATTCTGTTTAAACAAAATTACTTCAGGATTTTCAGGTGTTCCTGCCCCAACTGCAGTGAAATGTGAGTTATGAAGATAGAAAAAGTCTAACACTTCTGACAACTCAGATCAATATCTCTACGTAGTGAATACTTTGGGAGTAGTTGTGGTGCAAGGGCTCCCCAAAAGATAACAGCATCATGGGTCAACTCTGACCTACATGGAGAGCTTTAAAATAGCAATTACTTCATAAATATTTTTCAAGAAGAGCTAGGACAAAAAAGGGGGGCAGAGGGAAGCTGGTGGTTGGTTCTGGGTTTTTTTTCATTATTATTTCTAATCCAGACACTCTCCAGAAGAAAGTGGACTACAGTTTTCAAATTCATTGTGTTTATGTGTCAAGGTGGTGTCACAAGGGGGCTCTGTGAGGGAGGCCGGGCTGCCCCAGCTGGACACAGCCGGATCCAGCCGGATCCAGGCACTCACCTCAGGGCGCGGTGAGCCCACGGCCAGGGCAGGGGTGGCACTGGGGAAAAAAAATTAAGAAAGGGCAAAATGCTGCATGGCAGAGGATAGTGAGGAAAAAAGAAAGTAAGAAAAACATCTTTGCTGACACAGAGGTGAGAGATGAAAGGGGAGAAGGTGTTGCAGGTGAGGGAGCACAGGTGTCCCCTGCAGCTTATGGAGGAGCCCATGCAGGCCTACAGCCATTATTGAAAAAGGTGTTTGTGCTTGCAGTCTTATGAAATTAATGAAGAAAATCAAGTTTTATCATTTTTGGTTAGAACTGTTGGTAGCTTTGCATATTTTTGAAGGACAACATTAGAAAATGTTGTGTGAGTGCAGCTTGTCAGGATGCAGTAGCCAATTAGGCAGCATTTTCTTTGGCAGTAGAGAGAAGCCATCCTGGAAAGGTATTATGTTCCACTGGAATAATGTTAGGATCCCACTCCTGACATCAATTAAGGTTATGATCCACTGGAATAATATTAGGGTCTGGTTGTTAAAAGATGACTGCCTGAATTAAGAGATCTTATGCTAAAGTCAATAGTATGGATTGTATTTAACAGTAAATGTGAGAGAGAGGTAGAAATAGGAATGGGGTGGGGAGAAAGAGAGAGAGAGACAGATTATAGTCACCACCACATCTCCCCTGGCCCTTCTTCTTCTGATCTTCTCAGTGGTGGGATCCCCAGAGTGTTCTTCCGCAGAAACAACTTTTATATAGTCCAAGTCACAGAATCACAGAATCAACTAGGCTGGAAAAGACTTTTGAGATCATCGAGTCCAACCTTGACTTAACACCACCTTGTCAACTAAACCGTGGCACTGAGTGCCACATCCAGTCTTTTCTTAAACACCTCCAGGGATGGTTACTCCAGAGACATACATGCCGTTCCCACAACTTGGGATGGTATGTGTGTAAGCAGCTGCCTCCTTTCCCACAGTTTGGCATGATGGGAATTTTTGTCCAAATAGATTACCCTGATCTGCATCGCCAGGCCTGGCATCTTTCTGTTGTTGCATCCATGCTTTTCCCACAGTCTGCACAGTGGAATCTTGTCTGGTGTGCTAATTCCAAACATTCCACCTTCTTGTAGGCCTGAAATTAATGCCTTCCTGTTTGCCATCTGTACCTGTTTTGGTAGCTTATCTTGTGAGAACTTCCTCCTGTGACAGAGCTTTGAGACAAGTTGACTGCATTGTTTAAGTCCTGACAGAAGGACACTGTAGAGACTAATCTGGAAGGGAAGCCTGTATAAAGGAAAAGGAAAGAGTATGTAAACATTCTGCCACTGGGAGCTGTGAAAGCAGGAGAATGGATGGAAACTCGATGCACTGGGGCAATGTCTAAATTACTAGGACAATGGCTTTCTTTGGCTCTGGAGGGAAATCCTACATTGGTTTTGTTGGCTGTAGGAAATTTCATAACAAAGGAGTATTGCTTTTGTTTACAGGGACTTTTTCTGAGTGATTCAGTACATCATCTGCAGTTCATCTTTTCCACATTTCTACATAGTGCCATATAAGAACCTGGACAGAACTTAAAAATTGTTTATCCTTATACAAAGATTTCTGTAAGCCAAAACAACTGAAAACTGAGATGGAACTACACTTGAGAGGAAACTTGATCTTATATAAGGGTATCAGGAAGCAGGCCTTATTTTGCCCCGAAGTCTCTAGTGTCTGGATCTTTTTACTTTGCAATCTAAGTCTGATTCCAACAGATATTGTGGAGGTAATCTACACAGACAGTTTCCATGCCTATGTGCTTGTCTTCATTATGATGCTCTGAAGTCTGTAAATATTAAGAAAGAGTTTAGCCTGTTCTAGGGGAAAGCAAGTCATAAGTCAGAATTTATTTGCATGTCTGAAATTTCAGAACAGAGGTAATTGCTTCCAATGTGACTATTACCAATATAAAAATTACTTACATTAAGGGGTTTAAGTTTGGGTTTTGTATTTGGCTTGTTTTGATTTTCCTTGACAGTGATTGTTGAAAGATTTTTCCTTTTTTTTTTTGCATCTTTGGCCTTTTAATAAAATATTACTTTGTCTTAACTGGCCTTTGCCAACACATGCCTATGTCAGCTCTCATTGTCCCTCATTGAATCAATTTTAATTTACATCTGCTCTATCATGTCCATAATTTGTCTTTCACAAAGTCATGGCTCATAGCTTCATTAATCATGCCAAAATTTCTAACTTTCAAAGTTTCTGTGGATAGCTTGGGTGTTGATGGAGTGTATTTTAGTGTTGAGATTCATCACTTGTGTCGTAGTGATTTTGAATTCTGGACAGGCATGTTTGCTTTTCATCATGCAGACACTCATTCACTGACTTACTTGGAGAATGTCATGCATATTTACGGAAAGGAATTTCTCATCTAAAGCTTGAATGCATTATTTATAATTACTGTTATTATTGATTATGTCAATGTTATATTGTTGCTGTGGCTGTGAATGTGGTTGTTATTTTCCCCTAAAACTGGAATAATAATTTCGGAATCAGAATTGCTATTTTCTACACTTCCAGTGGGTGACCGTGGACACATTGCTTAGAACTTATGGGTCAGTTTTTTTCTGAGTGTAGGCACAGTGTCTAAAAATCCATCTGGGCTAAGAAATGAGACCAGGCCACTCAGTACAGAACAGATATCCATCTACCACAATGAAAATGGTTAGAAAAATATCTGGTTTGGATGTGCAGAGCACAATAATTCTGTTTCCTAATTTCCCTGTACTTGACCTTGCATGCTTCCAGTACTCTTTGTACCTGTCTCAAGAAGTAATTAAATTTTTTAAATGAAATTTGATTAAGCATATCACATCTAAATACATGCAAACCCAAAGACACAAGTTCTTTCTTTCTAGCTGTGTATTTCAACAGGAAAAGGCCTTTGCTCTGTAACTTCAATTAAAAAGTACTGTGGAGTAACCTACCTTCTCCCACAAGTATTTAGGAACATATCATCAAGGGAAATACCTATTATTAAAAAAATCCCTAATTTACATGTTCGAATGAGACTGCTCTTCAAGTTTCTTACTCACCCATCTGAATATAGAGGGAAAAATTCTATACAATGGAATCTTGTCTATTACATTTACATATGCAGGTGAACAGACAATGGAAGAATGGAAGTTCATCAATTTGATTATAGAATAGGATTTCTAAAATATATTTATAAAGTCAACTTGAACACGATTATAAACATACGAGTGAGAAATACAGTTGAAACCAAAGGAAGATAGATAAAATTTGCAGACATTCCTTAAGTTTCTATTCTGTTTTAAGAACTATTTAATGGTTAAACCGTTATTTAAATTTTAATCTAAGTTTTGATTTCAGGCACATGATCTGAAGTAAGCCCTATGTTCATTAAAGGTGCCTTTCTGAAAATGTGTTGTACTGTTCACGTTAGAAATGGGGAAAGAATAATAAAACTGGGAAAGCTAATAGCAGGCTCTCACAATTATTTGTATAATTATCTTGTCTGTAATGCAGACTAATACCAGTATAGATCCCATTAGATATTATCATTAATATTATTTAATTTATGAAATAGGAGTTATGTGACAAACCCCAAATTTTGTTCTCTTTACCTTGCTCATTCATATTGCATGAATTTATTCTTTATCACATCTGAAATCCATTACCATGTTACTCATAGCAAGTATTCATATGTTATATTTTCTATTTTCTCTCTCTGAAAGATATTAAATGTATATGAGAACTCATCTCAAATTTTAAGTTGAATTTCAGCATTTTTCACATTTTGAAACTTAGGTTTTCTAGGTACCTCTTATATTTGCTACAGAGACACAGTTTACATTAACTATCTCAATAAATTATAACATTTTTCATTTTGTATAACAGGAAATAGAATGCAGACAGTAAGGATAATTTTAACGTAATGTAAAACACAGATGGCTATGTATGATTATGAATTTCTTCAAAAAGCTTTGTTTATGGGAAGTGACCGTTCTGAACCACAGCAGTACACTGAAAGTTAAAAGATCTGCTAGATTTTATCAGAAAAGAAGGGGTTTAATCTTTCATAAGTGATAATTTCAAGATTTGCTGATCTTAGATTATCTTAACCTGTCTTGCCTAAATACAATTAGGTAAGGTGACATATTGGGTGGCAAGGCTTACCAGGGAGAGTTTCAACACAACATTTGGAAAATAATCATAACTAAACAATTCATTTTACATAGATTGTCAATACAATTTCAGATAATGTATTACCCATTCTGATGACATGAACAATTTCTTTGGCACAATTATTTTGTAACATCTTTGAATTTTTTTAATTTCTTTTTAAGAAAATGCACTTAATCTTCCTGAGCCAAAAAGAGACTAAATCTAAAACAGGAGTTTCTCATCAATGGTATAATGAGTAAGAAAGAACAGTAGATGTGTCAGTAAAATTAACAGCTGCTATTGCACTCAGAGAACTATAAACAGTTATCAGCAGAGAAATTAGTCAAAAAGACAGGGACAGATTGATGTATGAATAACTACTTCTGATTTAACTGAGCACAACATAAATAAAAATGTTCAGCATTTTTCTCAAAAAGAGTGAAGAGTGTTATAAATGCTAAAGGATTTGTAGAAATTTAAAACTCTTCAAGGAGATATTTTTAAGGGCCTGGTTAGAACTCCCAGGAAAGAGATTTCCAAGAGCAGTTTGAAAGGATAGCCTTAGACACAATGGGAAACAAACTGAAGATTTATTAGAGTTAAACAGAAACTTCTTCTATCTTAGTTCAGTTTTAACTAGAATAGATTAACTGGAATAGAATAGAATAGATTTATTCTGTCATAATACTAGAGACTGAAAAGGAGAGACAGGGCCATATATTAATCTCAATTTCCACCATTGCACATGGTAGTATCTCTGCAGAAGTTATTTAAACGTCATTGGTTTTATTCCAAAGTAACTAAATGGGTTTAGCTGATTGTTATGAACTGGTTTAACACAGAAGACCAAAGGAAACTAAGCCTCTGTGAATAAAACAGATCAGATCCAGAAAGGTTTGAAATATACCCAAAAAACATGATTAAAACCAAACAAGGTTAGATGTTGGTGCCAAAAAAAAAAAAAAAAAATTGATGTATTTTATTTAATAGTAAAAGAGGCAAAGAGAAAGAAAGAGGAAAGAAAGAAAGGAATGGAAAAAGAGGTGTGTGCAGGGGTGGGGGGGACAGAGAGAGTGGCAGGGGTGAGGTAGAAACATATAACCCTTCAGAGGGTCCCAACGACGTCTCATTGCTCCCCTCTATCTTCTTGGTGGTGAGGGTCCCCCACCACCAAAAAGTATAGAATCCAATGGATTAAAATATATTTGGGCCAAGTGGGAATGCCCAGGTGCCTCCCCTGGGGTGGGCAAGTTTGACACTGTCCCTTGCAAGACTCTGCATCTGTTGCATCACGTGCAGTGCTCTGGTGCAGGGTCTGGGACCCTCTTTGCGGGGGGTCCTTTGATGGGCCATGACACCCCTTCTGCTGTCCTTCACGAGGATGCGGCTTTTTCCGGGGTGAAGGCCCCCACAGCTGAACTGGTCTGAACAGCAGAGGATGGGTGTTAATTGCGTCTGACCAGAGGTTTTTTCACTACACACCCAAAACCTCTCCTCCTCCCCCCACTCTTTGGTGTGAGGGTGTGTGCAAGCCTGGCAGCTGATAGCCCTGGGGCTGTGGTCTCCACCCTGAAGGTGCTAAGCTTGATCCCTCTGTGAATGTATTCTTCTCCCCCTGAGTTACTTTATCTTATCTCCATCAAGGAGCAGTTCAGGGCCCCATTCAGGGTTTTGGTGGTTTTCTCTGCAGGTTTTGTACAGTTTTGCTATAATAGGCAAAAGTCCTTCATGAAGATGTTTAAGCCAGAAACTATAACATTTCAGTCTCCGACTCTGATGATGAAGAATGACATCTGTGGGCTAATGCACAGGACCTACGTTCTGCAGTTTGGTGAACATCCAGTAGTGGAATGCCATCAAAATAGCTTTTCTGAAGAGTCATTTCTTCATTGGAACTACTTGTTGAAAACCATTGAGTTTAATTGTTGCATCCATCATTTTATTGATTATTGAAATTTGGCATAGCTGTCCAATGTTTACTTTGGGAACATATTATACGTACTGTACAAAATAATACATGCTGTGTTAATACTCTTTATGTGTATTACTGCATGACCAGAGCCAGTTTATAATTCATTCAGGATTAAAATCATCATCAAGCATATGCTTTGTCAGTTTGGAAAAAAGACATAAGTAACACTTGGATATAAGTAACAACCTAATTTCACAAACACAGGTTGTGAACCTAATACAGTTCAATTCAAGATTCAAATTTATATGAACTTAAAAATAAATCATAAAATTGGCAATTTCTTCAAATAGGAAATAATCAGTCATAAATAAAAGTAAATGAGAAAAATAACTTGAGACAACATCTTTTAATGGCCTTACAGGTAGCCACCCCCAAAATATCTCCAGTGTACAGTATTTCAGATAATCAAGGGGCAGAACTGATAAGTGAAATGAGAGGATAAATAATTCTAATTAGTAGAAATCTGAAAGCAACATGATATATTGAGAATAACTTCAGAAGAGCACAGGCTGGCAAAATGTAGTATTGCTATAATTAAAATCTAGGATAATAAAAGCAATTTTTAACACCTTGCAGGCTTCTATTGATCATGGAACTCAGCATGATGATAGTAAGCAGAAAATACAAATAAAACTTGTTAACAATTGTAAATGTTGATTGAACTATAAATTAAAGTTATGTATGATAACGCCTAAAGTGTTTACATTCAAGGATGTTGGTATGGTAATATTTATCAAAGTTAATTAGCTTTGTCAGAGAAGAAGCAATATCCAACAAGCTTCTAGAACTAGTTAATAAAATGTCAGCCTTAGTGGGATTTATCTTCATAAAAATTCTTTACCGTTCATATATTAATATTACCTAAACAATCAGTCAAGACTGACAGCTCAAGTATTAAAAGGTAGAAATGCTGGTTAAATCTGTTAGTACTAAATCATATTGAGAAGCAAGAAATTACAGGTATCACACACACCACCAGCAGATATTTTCTGAACTGAACCCCCAAAACAAGTTCAGCTATAAATATTTAAATAAAAACATAATGTAATGTCAAATATGCATTTTTCTTCATAAAAGACAAGGCTTTTCATATGAAAGTAGCAACCAGAAACTGGGAACAAATAAAGTCATTCAGTAGATTTTTCAATAAATCAAGATGTAGCATTTGAAAGCATCTGAGAATCTTGTATATGAAATACCACAAAATTATTATATTCAAATCTGTGTGTATTTTATTTTCTGATGCAGATAAGGACAATATTACACTGTTTCACAGCAATAATCACAGCGAGTAGGACGCAGATGATATCTTGTTAGCTAATGCTCTGTTGAAGCAAACTCAGGAATTTTATCATAGAATCATAGAATTGTTTGGGTTGGAAGGGACCTTAAAGATCATCTAGTTCCAACCCTTCTGCCATGAGCAAGGACATGTTTCACTATATCAGCAATTTCTTCCTAAACCCTAACCTAAACCTGCTTTCTTTCAGTTTAAAGCCATTCCCCCTTGTCCTGTCACTACATGCTCTTCTAACTATTTTCTCTCTATCTTTCTTGCAGGCTTTCTTCAGGTACTGGCAGGCTACAGTTAGGTCACCCAAAGCCTTCTCCTTCCAGGTTGAATAATCCCAATTCTCTCAGCCGTTCCTGGGTGCTTCATCCCTCTAATCATTTTGATAGCCAGCTTTGGACTCACTCCAACAGGTCAATATTCTTCCTGTGCTGGGGCTCCCAGGGCTGATTCACTACTAAAGGTGGGGGTCTACCAGAGTGGAGTGGAGGAGCAGAATCCCCTCCCTTGTCCTGCTGCCCATGCTGCTTTGGATGCAGCCCAGGACACGTTTGTCTTTCTGGGCTGTGAGTGCACATTTCCAGGTCGTGTTCAGCCTCTCATCCACCAGCACCCCCAAGACCTTCTCAGCAGGGCTGCCCTTGGTCTGGTCATCTCCCAGGCTGGATTGACACTGGACAGACCCAGGTGCACCACTTTGCACTTAGTCTTGTTAGATCTCATGGGATTTCCATGGGTCCACTTCTTGAGCTTGTCCAGGTCCCTCTGTATGGCATCCCATCCCTCAGGTGTGTCAAGTGCAACACTCAGCCATGTACAAAGCATCTTACCTATTGTGAAGAGGCACCTGGAGGGGTGAAGTGGGCAAAGGATTTCATTCCGTTCACTCCTTTCTTTACAACTGCTGCCTTCTTGCTGAGGGATGGATAGAGGGTCTCCTTTATCTTGAATTTTTTCTGCTGGCTGCTGCTGTTCAGGGAGGCCAGAGCTTGGTTCCAACAGCCTGTCTCCCTTTCTGAGCTTGCTCCCAAGAGGGTGATGACACAAATTGAACTCCAGAGCCTGTAGGGTATCTGCACCATGCCTGCCTGAACTGCCACACCACACCGTGGGCTGCTCCTGCTCCCTGGGTGCAGCTTTTCTATGGACATGGTGGGTGTAATCCCTGCTAACTGACCACACTGAGGCAGAGCTGTCTCTGAGTCATGGCTCCACCACTAAAGATCTACTAAATGAGAGAAATATTTGCTTCTTTTAATTATGGATACAGAACAAGTGGCAATATTCTTCTGAAACTCTGAAAGTTTACAGAGCAGAATAATTATGCAGGAGATCTCAGTGGCAAGAAGTGATCTAAGACCAAAAGGTATCGTTTGAAATGGCGACTCATATGTATGTGTTTCATTCAGGGATCTGAATTAGTTTTCGTAGGCTGTACATCTGAACTGCACATTGTCAATAGATGGTGAATTCAGGGGTGACTAATTTCAAAAGAATACTGAAATCCTAAAAGTAGAGGCCACAGAAAATCTCAGAAATGGCAGGAGTTTGAAAAAACATTAACAGTTGTATATTTAAGGAGTGAGCAGGGCTATGGACCCACTACTATACATATCTTTTGCTCATGCATATGCATTTTTAAAGAAACTACTTGCTGTTGTAGCTTCAATTAACAGTTTATTAGTCCATAACCTCATTAAAAACCTTATCTACCCTTTAATGGGGATGTGTAAAGTTCAGCTTTTAACTATGGACTAATTTTTATACTGTGATGCTAATATAGTAACATTAACTACCATAATCCTGATACAAACATTAAAGAAGCCCAGTGGAAGCCTAACCTTTAACGCAAATGAACTGTGAGTCTAGACATAAAGGCAGAATTGTTCTCCATATACTTGAGATACAGTAAGGAGTATAAAAATACACTACATGATATTACACATTTACATAAGGTGTAGTAAAATATACTAACATGTCTCCAAGCAATAAGTGAAGAACACAGAGAAATTGATATTCTAATTTTCTCTCAAAAAAAAGATGTGAGGAAATTAAAAAGTCACCCAGAGGGAACTCAGAGACTGAAATTATCAAAGAAGCAGTGGAAAGTAGTTGATGAAACAAATGAGAGAGAAAACAAAGGTGAAAATTAGGATAGAGAAAATTCAGATGGATTTTCGTTTCGCTTGCCACTGGACCTTTGTCTGTCAACTGAAAGGAATATATCTGTTTTGGCTATGTCTGTAATATATTTTAGTCATAGCATCTTACATCTTCACCTAAGGTAGTTTCCTTTAAAAAAGGTTTAATCCAGAAGAAACATGAGGTGAAGAACAAGCTGCAGTGTATACAGTGCCAAAAAAGAGTTGAACATGACTATGATAATAATATAGGAAGAGAAAAGCAGTACACTCACTTCCATTTTAAAAGATAAGACAGTAGAGTACTTGTTTTGTTTTGTTTTTTTTCCTGGAAGCTGTACACTTTTTATTTTTATATAACAACAATTACGATGAAGATGATGATGATAATAATAATAATAAATAAAAACAAAAAAAGACCAACCGCCTTGGTTGAAGAGTAAGAGAAGAGTATTGAGACTAATCCAAAACAAGTATTTTAATTTTGCATGTAAATGTTCTCTCAGAAACAGTAAGTTCAAATAGACAGCAATAGTGAAGCGTGAATCCACAAAATATGTCAAAAGGAGAAAAGGGTTTGGGCCTTTTTTTAGATTATTTCATTAGACTGCTCTGCAACTGAGTGAAGATCAGCAGAAAATTTTTTATAAATTCCTGATGAAGAACAAAGTTGTCTAATGTAGGATAAGAGGAGAAAAGTGTATGTACAGTAGTGCCTCAGCATTCCCCTGATGAGATTTCTTCACCTTCATTTACATTTTCCCTGTACTACAAAAGCTTAATTTCAATTACTGAAGCCAAAATTTAGGTATAGACTAGTAACTACTGATGCTATCTGAAGGAGAATTTGTAGCATCATACAGGCAATTGACTAATCATATGTGTCAAAGTAATGTTACAACCCATTAAAAGAAGTATTTGGCAAACACTGAGACTTCAGTTAATCCTTCTTGCTACGTAAATCTCATTATTAAAAAGATGGCTTCATCTGATCCTTGAAGTACAGAAGAAAATAAATAAAATGTCACACTGAAAGTTAAAATAGACATCTTATTTTTCCAACTTAATCTTTTATGTAGAGTCCTTCTACATACAACGTAGGACATTTCAGATATCCAACTTCTATTATTGATAATAGGAATAGTAGCAATATTTTACATATACACTTTGGTTTTCATCCATGTTTGTAAACTTGGGTAAGGAAAATTAAGGTCTTTCACCCTATTTTACTTCTAAATCACAGAATAAATTTACAGAAACACTAATTGTCCAGGTCATATTACAAGGGAGGGATTATCTGGAAGTAAGTTTTATACCCTCTACTGGTTAAAAAGTTACCTTGTAATGGCTCTCTGCCATAACATAGGCATCTCTCCTTGCATAGGCTCTCTGGCACTGGAGGACTACTCTTTGTGTTAGCTTTAACCTTGTTCTTTGCTATCTGTTTTAAATCACATAGAATGATGTCATACTGATAAAAGTACATCTCTGAGGACAAACTAGTTTGATTCATGATGGAAGAAATGGCTACCATAATTACTGCGATTTAAGATTAAGTGAGGGATAAAACACATTCAACATAATGCTCATTGCCGTATCTTACTTACTATGCACTCTTTACAAAATGGTTTGCCAGAGTTGATAAAATCTGACTAAGGCCAACATGGTAAAGAAGACGCTAAAGTAGCTTCTCATTGCAGAGCAGAGCAGAGCAGAGCAAAGCAGAGCAGAACTTCACCCATGCTGAGCAAGGAAATAATTTCAGAGTGAAAATTGTCCAGTGCTATTTTCCAGTGTCAGTACTACACTGAGGTACTAGGTCTTGAATCCCAGACCAATATGAGAAGGAAGATAGTTAACTTAGCACTCTTAGATCTACAGTTCTGCCATTATCACTAACACATTAGCATATTGTAATGGGAAATCACTCCCACCATCAAAGATTAAAATATTGCAGAAAAACAAATAATACACTATAAATCCCAGATGGCAATGACCAGCAAAAACTACTGTAAAACTAGGGTTTTTTTAAAATGTATCCAACCATTTGCAATGCTCTCACCCTACTTCACAACTGAACAATACAGAGACTTGGCACTTTTGCATGAATTTACCGTATATAATAAAACTGGGCAGTATATTCAATATACAATTATGATGAGCTGTGCCTTTTCATATGTACAATACATGAATTGCATTAACAAATTACACCCAACTGAACCATAAACTCTATTACTTCTTTCAAACAATCTCAATAACTCAGAATCCTAGATTATTGCAATGACTCTTTAGATGGCCAAGTTGATAAAAAGAATATTGTGCCTCTCACAGCTTTTACTAGGGCTTTTTTATTGCCTCCAAAATCTAAAGTGAAAAAATGTCTAAGTTCAATAAAAGTCCAAAGTTTTAGCAATCTTAATCACACAGCAATTTCAAAATGTAAGAATTTATAAAATAGGTAATATCCCAGTTTTCCAAACTTTAATATATAAAGAAACTGCTATTTCCAAGCAAAGTAGAAAGCCTAAATGGTGTGGTCAATACTGAAATATTAATAGAGAGTAGGACCTATTTTTATATTTCATGTAATCTCTTGCATAAAAATAAATGCTCCTAATAGCTCTTACAAATATTTTCAAATTACTATGTCTGTCCTGAAATATTTAGCCTCGCAAAAATACATGAAATATATTACTTATATGCTATGATGTACTGATTTTTTTTAATAAAGAATATCCTGGGGTTTTTTTTTAATTAAACTACACCTTGGAATTTTATTACTGCTTTCTAAAAAACTAAACAAAGCTATCAATTTTGTAGAGACAACTCAGTTATAGAAAATTCTGCCAGTTCAGGCTTTAATCACATCTTTTCTAGTAATAAGGAAGTAAATATTTTGTGTATTTTCCCTTCGACCGTCTGAAATTCCCAAATTGAAAAGAAATTAGTTTTGACTGAAATTACTTTGCAATTTAATCCTGACTTTTCTCTTACAAGGTCATAAAAATAAAACAAATACTAATTTCTAGGTATATTAATTTATTTCTGTAGAACTTTCAGAATGAAAGCATAATATGCCATATAGTAAAACCACCTCAAAGCAGATCCAACTAAAGCAGGTTCCTCAGGGCTGTGTCCCAAGTTCTGACCATCTCCAAGGAAGTAGGTTTCTCCAACATTTCCAGGAAACTCTGACCAACTTCATGCTTAAAATGTTCTTTTTTCCTTATGTCTAATCAAAATTTCCTGTGTTGCAACTTCTGCCTGTTGCTTTTTGTCTTTTCACTATGTGCTTTCAAGAGTCTGTCTCCACCTTCTCTATACCATTATATAATATGTAATAATTAGTAATAAGGTCTCTCCGTAGCTTACTTTTTCCTAAGGCTCAACAAACTGAATTTCTTCAGTGTCTCCTCACATGGCACATGCACCAGAACCCTAATCCTCTTGATCATACACAGCTGAATTAATTCAAGTTCATCCAGGACTTTCTGGCAATAAGGAGGCCATACTAGGTACAGCTCTTCAAATACATTCCCCCAAATACTCAGTCAAGACTGTCCAGCTACTTCTGTCCTAAGAGAGTATGTGGTGAGCTTTCTTCTTTGTGTGTGGCTGACTCACCTTCAATTTGGAACTACCATTGCTCTCTGTAATACTTCTTTCTATCCAGAGAGCATGTAATCTGTCCTGTTGCACTGAATTGCTTCATTCCAGGTGAAAGACTGCATTTTGTTTTATTGACACTCATGAGCTTTCTTCTGCTATATCTTCTGCAAGGTTGGGTTCCTCTGAATAGCACCATGTTAATTGTTTCCCCTAGTTTGGTATTGGCTGCTAAATTGCTGAGTACTGCAATCCGTTACGTCAACGAAGTTATGGAGCTGCATTGGTCTCAGTAGCAACCCCTGAGTAATGCCACTAGAAACCAGCCAAAAGCTGGAATCATTAATCACATCCCTTTACAACTTATGGCCCAGCCAATTTTCCATCCACCTCACTGGCCACTTATCCAGTCCATATGAAGCCAAGTTGACTACAAGCCTTGCTGTCAAAGAGCACAACATCCATTGCTCTCCTTTTATCCACAGGGTTCATCTATCTCATCACAGCACTCAGTTGGGCTGGTCAGGCATATTTTGCCTTTGGTAAACCCATTCTCTCTGTCCTCAGTCAGCTTGTACGAGTCCTTATGTCCTTTATGTTCCCAGTAATGGCTCCCAGGTGGCTGATTAAAACTACCAACCCAGATGCTCCTTCTTGATCTTGCTGAATATGTGTGTGACATTTGATTTTCTTCCATCACACTGTAAGAATTTTATAATTTATTTACATATTATGAAATACATTTAATCAGGTTTAAGAATATGTACTATTAAACAAATGATAATTTGGGGTTTTGTTTTCTTTAAATGTAGGGATTCTGAATTAAATAATTTGGGTTTTTTCCTCTCATTTTTAACTTCACATCATTAATCCCAGTTTGTCTTACTTTCTGTGAAAGCAAAGACCAATATGATTGTTCAGAGAAATAGACAACAAAATGTTAACACTAGAGCAAATTGCAACATCATGAGCAAGTCAGCAAATGCTGATGAATAAAAGCTATTAATTACTCCATTTGTCCCTGAAATGTTTAGATTATGCTTTTCTTGGAATAATGCTAGTCATTGAAATGCTGTTGTGATTCAGGAAAGTTGCAGCTTCTTCTACTTGTTTTTGTTTATATTATATATTCATGAACAAAAGGAATGTGCTAAATTAAACTGAATAAGAAGATATAGAAGAATTTGATTTAGGTTTAAGATATTTATGCTAATTCCATTGTTTTTTTCTGAAAAAAAAAAAAATCTTGACTGCCTCTTTTATTATAAAGACTTTGTTTTCATACAACAAATACCTGGATTTCATAAAACAGGGTTAAGTTTTTCCAACTGTTTGATTTTAATTACTATTATTATCTACCAGACAGTATTCACAAAGTCTTAAATACTTTTCTTTAACAGACTTTAACAATTCTTTTATTGATCTAGTACAAGCAATTGCTATTGTAAATAAAGTATTTCAGTTACTCAAAATTAGACATATTCTTCATGGTATAACTTCCAGGAAAAGTCCTTTACAGAGACAACACAAAGACAACCTCTTCTTACTTCTTACCCTTCAAACTCTGTTTCTTTAGCATTTGCATTTTCCTTTTCCCTCTTGTGATACTAAAAACATCCACAGTTAATAATCATAATTATTTTACCACTTATTCCTGGAATCCTGTAAAACACAGCCTAGATCTCATTTATTTAAAATAATGAGAGCTATATTCTTGGATTGCTTCAAGGAATTCCTTTGACTGAAATTTTGGTAATTTTTCTGTAGGAGTATTTGGAATTTAACAGTATGAAACCTGTCTTCAGTTCACCAAACACAAGAATACAAAACTGTCTCTGAGATATTTAGCTTGCATTGGACTGTATCTGTGAAAATGCTTTGAGGACACTTCAGCCATTTCTTCTTCTTTAAAATTAAAATAAAGCATATTGAGAGGATTATTTGTTTTAGCTTGATTCATAAACATGTTTTATTTTCTTCTGTAAAAATAAAATAAAAATTTATTTATGAAGTTCTAGCCCAGGAATTTGCATCACACTACTTCAGAATTTATATTTTATTTTCTGAAAATCAAGAATATTAAACTCAATCCTGAAGGTGTATTTTCAGAAGTGTTTTAGATAGTCACTCTGCTTCAGTCTCATTTAAGAACAGCCTGATGACCGTGGAAAGGGCCTTTACTCTCTGTCTAAAATTCCTAAAACAGAATTATGCCCTGTTCTACTCATTTTGATAGTGCTCTGAATATCATCAAAAAATATTATAAAGTACATATTGTTTTATAAATATAGACATTCATGCTTAAGTGAAGGAAAAGGAATAGAATTGGAAGTACATACATATTTAAGGCCAGAAGTGAATTCACCTGACTTCAGCTCCCATGAGGGTGGTAAGATGTGAACCCTATACACCTATTAGAAAATATGAATTGCTTTGAACTTCAATGACCCTTGTGGGTCCCTTCCAACTCAGGAGATTCTATGATAATTTTTGTATGATTCTTTTGCAAGTAGTAATCATGCATTCAAGTTGAACAGTTGTGGTTGTTTGATTGCTGGTACTTTAAAACACTGTATCTTTTTATCTTGGCTGTTGTCCATTCTGTTTTAGGCTCTGAAACATAATCTTATTGCAATGATAAAAATGTTAATACTGAAGCACACCTACACTGGGTAGCATTACATGTATTGATCATTGTGTTGTAGATTTGCTTTTCATGTTCCAACAAAGTACTGGAGTCTTATAAATAGGACAAATATTGCTTCTAATGGTCACATTTATCAGTGTAGCAACAAGGACATTTCATTCCTAAAGTACCAGTTATAATTCATATATTTATCCATTGATTAGTTTAGCAATTAGTGCTTTGACATATTTTATATTATAATAATGCTGTTATATATGTATCATTATATACTATTTGTATACTTTAATATACTCCAGTGAATATTCCTAATGTGCTCTACACGCTTTCATTATAAGTGTTGCATAATATACAGCAAGAATATTGTAGTCTAAAAGTCCAGTGATCTGTAGGGGTTGCTCTAAATAAGAATAATCATTTATTGAATATTAATGCTGTTTTCCATTATTTTTGTTTGGGAGAGGATGGCAGTTCAGAAGCATAAGAGTATTTTTTGTAGTAGAAATCATTATGTATACTTTGTGATAGTAAATAAGATTCAGAATTATGTATTTTCCTTAAATATAAATATTTTGCTTATAGCCATTGCTCATTCAGCTGTCAGCAATTGTAAGATATTTAAATTAAAAATGGAAGCAGTTGGCTTGACTGTTTTCAATTGGAAATCATTGTTATCAATAACATGACATACTGCAGAGCCATCTTTGTTGTGCGCATATCACCAAACACCAAAATACAAAAATTTTAGTTGTCTTAATTTTCCTTCATGTTAGTGTTACAGTATCATAATATTTCCCCTAATCTTTCTTCATAGAGTAGTGTCTATAGAAGTTTCATAAAAAAGATAACTAATTCATCTGTCTCGTTAATAGTTTATATGTTTTTCTTCTATTACAGAGCTGCAAAGTCAGCTGCTCATAGGAATGTTTTATACTAGAAAGCAGACTTTTTTTTTTTTAAAGTCTTCTATGGCAATGTCAGTGGACTTTGGAAGACAGTTAGTCTCTGACATACCTAGAATAATGCAAATGTAAAGTATAGGTTAGGATCGGTACTCTGAATATATTCTAACAGTGCAAGGAGGAAAATTCAATTCGTGTAGAAGGGACTTCATTATTTAAGTCAAACTTTGTTGGTAAAAGGGGTGAACCTTTATGCTGTGCACCATGCCTCTTATGTGGCCACTTTCTACCTTGAATTGTTTGCCTGTTGGTAACATAGCTCACAGGTGTAACTACTTCAGGTCAGTACACAGCGAACCAGAAATACATTCATTTCCAGGTAGACTTTCCATTTCTTTATCTAGCTATATGCCTAAGGGAGAAGATAGACAGACACATGAATCTGTGCAAATAGCTGGTTCACACAGTGCAGTTTTCACAATTCAAAATGATCTAAAAGATTCAGTGTACAATGCTGAAATTTCACAGACAACAGATCAATTTAGTTGAGTGAGACATTTTCTCACAAAGACATTTGGCTTAACACTAATCGCGGCATTTCTTTGTCTATCTTAAGCAGTTAAACTCTCCATTAAACTTTATATGATTGTGCCTAGGATTGATGCTCAGATGGCACGTGTCCACTTCCTCATAAAATAATCTCCAACCACTTTATGTATTTTATGGCTTTCATTTTCTTCTTCAATGTTAAAAAGATTTATTGAAAAATAACATATTCTGGACAGAGTTCACCTTGTCTAGCTCTTTGAAAGGTGTGGTAAAGATGATCCTGCAGATTTTCAAGTACATGCTTTTAGAAGTGTTAAATATTCTGCAGGGCTACTAAGAAATGAAGTATCTTCTTTCATTGTGTTATTTGAATACATCATTGGATTATTTTTAAAAGCTAAAACCTTTTTATTGAACAATTCCAACTTTGACATAATTATCAGTATTTTGAGTACTTCCATTAGGTAGCAAAAGTGCTACAAGACAGTTTTCTTTAGGGAGAGTATCTCTGGGATTCCTTTGCTATAAATAATTTCACCAGTTTATTCTTTCTTATATCAGGAAATTCCTGTGTCATCATTGCACATGGTCCCAGTGAAATGCCACTGTTATCTACTTTCTTCCTCATAACTTCACTATGCTAAAAGTAGAGGTTAACAGAATTTTCCTGTACAGTGTTGCTACATTCAAACCCAGAATCTCTACTCAGCTATTTAAACTGTTTCTAAATATCCTGATAGAGAAACCAACAATACCAGTCTATGGTGGCATCTTTGTAGTAGCTCCCATTTGCCTTCCATCTAGATAACAATAGTAGAAGATAACAGTTTGCAGGTACTTAAGCAATTGCCACAAAAAAAAATCTATTATTTTTCTACCTGTTTTGAGGCAACTACTGATTTTCAGTGCTGTGGTAAGATTACCTCATATTTAGGAAAATAATTGTACACTTTAGCCATTTGGCATTATTATTATAAATCACAGCTAACTTGTTTTTCACTGCCCACAAGCAATATTCAGGTGTTATTATAAAACTTACTCTATTTCCTAGAATAAGTTTTTCTTTTCTTATGCATGCCCTAAACTGACCTAAGCCTCACAAGTCTAAGAATTTTTAAAAATTGCTATTGCTGTCTGTCAGTTTTGTCCACTAAGGCATTGTAGAGATCAGTGAGGTCTCTGTGAGCCTTCCCTTCTCCAGACTAAACAACCCCAGTTCCCTCAGCTGCTCCTCATAGGACATGCTTTCTAGAACCTTCATCAGCTTCATTGTTCTTCTTTATTGTTTTATTTTATTTTAATTATTAACTGCTCATCTCAGCCCCTGAGTTTTCTCACTTTTACCTTTCTGTTTCTCCCCTTTCCACTGGGGGAGAGTGAGCAGGTGGCTGTGTAGTGCTTAGTTGCCAGCTGGGGTTAAGCTATGACACAAGGGAAATAGAAAAACATAAGAACCACTGCGTAATGACCTTTAGGAGACCTTGCCTTGAAATAATAATCAAACTTCTGTTCCTTGTTTGCATTTCCTTCATGATCTGTGCTCAGAAAGGAAAACACAGAAGTACTTGACACAGGAATAGATGTACAGAAGAGCCACTAAAACAGATTTTGAAGTATTGTTTTATTGAAGATTGGTAACACAGTATTAGATTAAACAACAGAAGATTGGTTTCATTTCTTCAATCATCTCACATACGTGAAACTCCCTCACTTTACTGCTATGTGTCAGAACCCATCTGGACCCAAGCTACAAGCAAATTCCATCTGGTTGAGATTTAGCAATGACATTGTCAAGCACGAAATACTGGACATTTGCAGATATCCACAGAAAATGTCTGCTACTCAGCTAGAATGCTTTAACTTTTGATGTCTGCTTCTATGTTATTCAGCTATTTACAATATCAAGCCTTCAAACAGGAGGCAAATTAACATTTTCAGCCTCTGGGCAGGTGCCTCAACTTTTGCAACTGTGAGTTGAAATTGCAGGATATGATCTGGACCCCGGGCCCTTGAACTTTTACCTACATTGGCCAGAGTAGGGTTTGATTGGTTTTGTTTTAAGAGACTGACTGTCACAGGAGGATTGTTAGAAATGATCTTATAACTGCAGTTATCTATTCCTTCCGTGTTGCATAATATTTGAATCTTTTAGGTCCTGTTCAGGCAAAAATTCTTGGTGTAAGTTGTCATAACTTACTGGTACTGAAAGGGGATTTACATTTTATTTAGAATATAAGCCACACATGTGCAATGGATTCAGCTGGGATGGAGTTAAATCTTCTAAATAGCAGCTTGTATGCTTCTGTGTTTTAGATTTTTGACCAAAACCATGCTGGTAACACACCAATGTTTTAGCTCCTGTTGAACAGGATTTGCACAGCATCAAGGCCATCTATCTGTCACTCTGGCCCCCCACAGTGGTTAGACTGGGGGTATGCAAAAGATTGGGAGGAAACAGAACCATGCAGATGACCCAAATTACCAAAATAGATATTCCATGCCAAATACTGTCACAGTTAGCAGTAAAATGCAGGAGAGCTTGTTTAGGTAGTTTAGCTATCTTTCACATGAGAAATGGCTGGGTATCAGCCTATCCGTGGGAGGTGGTGATTGATTGTGTTTGCATCACTTGTCTTGTTTTGTCTTCTCTCTCTCTTTCTTCTTCTACTTTTGCTTTTTAAACTATTTTTATCACTACCCATGAGTTTTCTGACTCTTGCTCTTCCTTTTTCTCCTTCCCTGTCACACTGGAGACCAGGGTGGGGGAGAATAAGCAAGCAGCTGTGGTATAGAGCTGCCTAATGGGGTGAACCCACAAAAATGTGAAACAGAATATGTTCAGGAAAGTATCAGAAGGTGCCATAGGATCTTTATCAATGTTGAATCCTCTGGATCTGGTTTTTTTTGGATCATCTAGCAGAACATATATTAATTTCAAGACTTTGAGACAGGCAGAGAACATAAATTATCAGCACTGTTGCAGATGAAGATCTATGGGTGATGGCATTAGAAGTTAAGTAATGAAGGTAAGAAGTTTTGATTTGAAAATATGAAACATGAGCCTTAACGTGTGTACTGAATAAACATACATTTGTGTTTATGTTGAAAATAAAATACTTTTTTAATATCTACATGTTAGTGTTTAGTTAAGCTAAAATTACTTTCCATTCAAATAGAGAATGAATATATACATTAATTTAGATTAAAATATTTCAACTGATTGAATATTCTTTTCAGCAGTTATGAATACTTCATCTAATGGCATTCACTTTTCATGCACAAAACTTTAAAATAAAATCAAAGGAAATGTCTGATAAAACCTCTTTTTTTTTTTTTTTGCAAAATACTCTTGATTAATATTCCAGCCATGTAGTGTAAAATATCCTAATTATAGTACTACTGTACATGACAGAGATCAACCACAACTTACTTAATAACAGAAAATCTATGAAAAGCATAGTTTATTCAAATTAGGAAAGCTTGTTTCACTAAGTGCGCTCAAATAACTGACAGAAAATTAATTATGTTATTAGTCAAAGAAGCTGCACTTTATTTGCTAATATTTGCTACAAGGTATTTTGTGCAATTGTCATGTTTTATTGCACAACTTTTTATACACTGCAGTAGCTAAAACACTTGTGATTCACTGTGAAGGTATTCAGATCTGATGTCACTGTACTAATCAAGAGAGTACAGTGAGAGTGGAGCACCTGACCATGCTTAGACAGGCTCTGCACCTGTATATTCTTGGCCTTGTGCTGCTTTCTAGCAATATATCGATACACATTAAGAGGGTATGCTGAATTTGTAAATTAAATCAATTGAATGGTGTATATTTTTTCCATAAAGATCTCTTATTCATATAAATTGAAATAAAAATAAACTTTAGTTGCACCTATTCAAACCTGTAGTTGTCAATGCCTGTAGAAGTTTTAGAGCATCTACTTAAATGTGCATCTTTTCTCTATTGTTCAACATGGAAAACCGAACAATGAGAACAACACCGTCACAGATGAAGCTATGAGTTTAAAACTAGTCAATAAAACTTTTCCAGATTAAAGGAGTTCATGCCTTTCATAGATGGATGCAACTGGCCATCTGGCAAATAGAATAAATGTTCTGTGAAGTTCATTTTTATCAGTGTGTAGGGAAAATATATTTAGAACCTTTTCACATTGTGCTATAAAGATAAATTAAGGATAATGAATTACTGTGCTGTACTTCAAAAACATAGGAAGCAGTAGTGTACTGGTCAGGCACAAAAGTCTTCACCAAGTCAGCCAGGCTTATAAGGACAGCTTTAAACTAGACTTACCAGAAGAAGGGGATAGAGTTTGGAGTAAAGAAAGAACCAGGGAATGCTGGTGTGTTAGGAACCTGTGAAATGCCCCAAAGGAATTAGGTCATGTTCCTCTAAAATGGTGAAACAGTCAACAGCCCAACTGAAATGACTACACCAATGAAGTAGAGTAAGTCAAAAAAACAGGAGATGATGGAAGCCACTGTGCATCTAGAAAGCTATGATCTAATCACTAGTACTGAAACCTGGTGGGATGAATCACACAGCTGGAGCACTGCAAACAATTGTTATAAACAAGGAATTTATAGGAACAGGCAATGAAGGAGAGGCTGGGGCACGGGTTACTTTCTATATATAAAAAATGCACTGATTGCACAGACCTGTCTTTGAAAAACAATGATGAACAGGTTGAGAGCTTGTGGATGAAAATTAGAGGCCAAACCAACAAAGCCTTGTGGCTGGTGTTTACTACTGGCTGCCTGGTAAAGAGGAAGATGTTGAAAAATCCTTCTTACTTCAACTACAGGAAGCACCATGTTCACCAATCCTGCTGGGGCATTCATATCTGCTGGAAAACCAGCACAGCAAGTTGTAAGCAGTCCTGGAGACTCTTTGAGTGCATCAAGGATAACTTTTTAATCCATGTGACAGTCTGACAAGAGGAGAAGCGTTACTAGACTGTGGCTGGGCGGCCATGTTATCAGGATGCTGTCAGCAGCTTGCCAGGTCGGCTGCTTGGGAGGGCGCGCGAGCCTGGATGCAGGAAGCCCAGGGTCTTGTGCTACGTTCTGCCGCAGCAGGAACACACACAAAGCGGTCGAGAACGCAGCTTCCACTCAAAGGGGCTTCCCCCAGGCTGCTGAAAGGTGCGCTAGCAGAGACAAAGGATGAGAGAAGTGGCTTTGCTGTTTCTGCTTCCAGGACGTTTACTTCTGAAGATGGGGAGTACAGCAAAAAGCCAGGAATACAGCAAGTACGTGCATTTTATACTGGGACATAGGGCGGCGGGGTGAGGGGTACAATCCAATAGAGAAAGGGAACATGGGAGGGGTCAACAAGGAAACACCCAATGATAATGGAACAGAGGAGGGATTACAGATGACCAATGGGGAACTGAGGGCAGAGCTGCAGGGGGGCTGTAGGGGGCTGTGGGGACTCGCGATTCACGATGCTACACTACACCTGTTGCTGGCCGACACAGATGAACTAACAAGAGATGTCAAGACTGCTGGCAGCCTGGGCTGCAGTGACCATGCCCTGGTGATCACCTTCTTAATGGACATGTGAAGAGGAAGAGTAGAGTCAAGAGACTGAATTTTAGAACTTTCAGTTCTTTGACGGATTTGTGGATGGAACCCCTGGGAAACTGGCCTCAGGGAAAAGAAGATGAACAAAACTGACTGTTCTTTAAGGAAATCTTAGAGTGCAAAAGCTCTTGATTATCATGTGTAAGAGATCAGACAAGGAAGGCAGAAGACTAATGCAGTTGTCTGATGTAGTTGCTAACCCTCTCTCCATCGTATTTGAAAAGTCACAGCAGTCAGGCAAAGATCCAAATGACAAAGATCCCAAGGGAATATCACATCCATTTTTGCAAAGGGTGAAAAGGAGAACCTTGAGTACTTCTGACCAGACAGCCTTTCAGTATACAGAAGGGGGCCTGTAGTGACAGAACAAGGTGGAATGTCTTTAAACTGAAAGAGGTTATATTTAGATTGGACATAAGAGTTTTTTTATGATGAGGGTGGTGAGACACTGGAACACCTTGCCCAGAGAAGTTGTGGGTGCCCTATGCCTGGAAGTGTTCAAGGCCAGATTGGATGGGACTTGGAGTCTGGCCCAGTGGAAGGTGCCCCTGACCATGACAGGAACTAGATTATCTTTATGACCCCTTCCAACTCAAACCATTCTGTAATTCTGGATTCTGTGATTCTATATTCTGTGATTCCATTATTCTGTACTTTTGAGGGTACAACATACACAACTGCTTTCACTATTGAAGAAAAGAGTAAGGAAGTTAGCAATGAAAATGGCTAGCTCTTACTGTGCATATGTAAAAGTTGGCATATTGATTTTATAGATTTAAAAAGCCAGAAAAAAACCCCACTTATTTCCATCTTAATTATTTTGAGTCATTATATTCACTGCTTGAGGAAATTTTTCATACTACTTTTAAGCAATAAATAAATATTGGTTGTATGACTTTTATTTTAGAGTACTAAAAGAAAATAGCAATCTGTAGTTTATCTACATAAATATTTTATGTTACTTATTCATGATAAAAATTTCATAGCAATTGCCAAAGTGGTTTTTTGGCAATCAGATGCTTTCAAAAACAAGTTATGTAACAAAATTTTTAACTGCCACTAGAAAATGTATCTATGGGATTTCAATTAAAATAGAATATTCTAAATTTTTCATAGTTTTATAATTAAATCTAGTATACAGAAAGCAAAATCAATGCTTAAGTAAAACACTTTTTTAGAGATCTTTCATTACTAGTGGCAAAATGTGGAAGACTGAAAGAACAACACCATATTTTTAATTCTTTATTGGTAGTTTTCAAGAAACTTTCAATATATGCCTACAACCAAGAATTGTGCTACAGGATTCTCTGATAAATTTATAGAAGACACATTACTGCTTCTGATCCCAAAGAAACCAATATGTTAGTATTTGATTATTTCAAATGGCTTCTGTAAATTTTGGCTGCCATCAACCTGTCTGCATAAACACATACTCTTGTTCCTCCTTTAGATTTCATTCCAAATGCAAAACATTCATATTCTATTCTACCAAGTATTTTACATATTCTACATTTGAAATCAAAGGTTCATTGCGTGTAGAGTTTTTGCCTTTACTTCATCTGAGAATAACATCTGACTTTATATCATCTCATACTGAATTATCATAATGATTTTTAGAACATAAATTTATTACTCCTTCAAAGTTTAATTTAAAATATATTATGATTGACTTCTTTTTGCATATTTAGCGTTGAAATGATCAGTTACAAAGAGGTCATGGTTATTCTGTCTCATTCATCAAGGACTTCAAGAGCTAGATCATTTCTCTACTGTGACTGAGAATACCTAACAGAAGGTCATTTTGTGACATTATAAGCAGCATATACGCATTTTATGATTTTTTAAATTGCGTATATAAAAGACAATCACAATAGCACACCTGACGTTTGAATGCAATTAGTATGTAAACTGACCGTGTCTAGTTATGTGCAAATGCGGAATTAGGTATCTGAATAGTTGCCTATTGAAAATAGAAGCCCACAAAGGAAAAAAGCAGCAAGACACTTAACGCAAGGGACTGTCCTGGTTTTGTCAATTAAAAATTAAAAATAACTAACAACAATAGGAAGATTAAGAATAACACAGGATTACAAAGCATATCAATAAATTAGTGTGTTGTAAGGGTACTTAATAGCCTAGTGGTAGGTCTCCAATATTCATTCATATTCTATATCCAAAAAGACTGTAGAAGCAAATTCAATCCCTAGTTAATTCAACTGAATCAATGCAGTAGTTTTAGGGGTAAATATTTTCAGTCTTTAGACAACAACTATGTACGTAGTTGTAGATCAAATGAATCCATGTTTAGGCAAGCCCTAGATACAGAAAATGCATCTTTTTTTTACTTAAATTCACTTATAATTCAAATTCATATTGTACTATTCTTTGTTAAGCTAAAAGAATACAGAAAGAATAATAACTGATGATGAAAGAAAAAAATTCCAGGTAAAATGTGGTTGGCTTAAATTTTTAATGTTCCAATTCTAAAATTCAGCTCTTGCTATCTATCTCATACATTGTCATTTTCCAATGTTTTTATAGTACGTATTAGCCATATATTGGAGTGATCATCTCAGATTTTAGTGAAATAATACTGCTTCTTTTTACAATCCCAGCCATACTCTATCCAGTGGATATAGAGTCACACACTGGGATTTACAATGAACAACTCTACTGAAGACAAACCCTATTTCCTGCCTCAAGCAGGTAGCAATATCCGGGCTTCAACATAGTATTCTAAACTATTAAGCTGTGGTTTATTCTATTTTTGCTTTCGAAACATGCAGAATGATCACTGTAGAAAGCAGAAAAAAATGGCTTCTACTGTTTATTCAGTTTTATGTCAGAAAAAGCTAAAGAAACACAAGTGAAGAGGTGAAAAACACTAACTGAAGGAGGTTTTCAAGTGCAGTAATCAGCATGAAAGACGACTAGAAGTTAAGAGCTGGCAAATCAAATACAAACTGCATTAAGATGACAAGAAAGATTGAAGAAAGTTGAGAAGATGAAAGAAGAAAGAACACAAACTAATGGGGAGAAGGTTGAATAATAGCCAGTTTCTGAAACTGATTCTTCTGACGACGTCAGTAGAAGTTTTGTTACAAATCCTGACAGGAGAGGGATAGAGCTTTCTTTGTACTAACTGTAACCTTGACAATTTTATGCATGGCTCATAACATCTGCTTCAGTGAACAGCAGCTGGCTAATAACTTGCCAGAATACCAACTGAATTAGAAAGCTGTGAATCACTGAAATCTACCAATTACATGCTCAAAAGATTCTGTGAACTTCAAAGCTCTGTGTACACAAGCGAGCATTTGTAGCACCGGTTTCCTACAGAAATGAAATGCTAGTAGTGCATTCAGCAGTCTATGCCATTATTCTCTGGTAAAAATGGTAAATGCGTAACTGTGTGCTTTGTGTTTGTGATTAGTTTTTGGTGGGTCAGTTTGGGCAAACTATTGGAATGTATTTCATTCCTGTATTTTTTAGATTTGCAATACAACTTTGAATTTGTTGTAAAGTTGTCTAGCGTTTTGGTGGATATCTACCGATAATTCAAAAAATTAAATAGATTCACAAATAAGTGCGACCTTTTTTGGACTCTTTTACGACTCAGGCCTTTGAAGTAGGTGCTAGAAAGCTTTTGTGAAATATTAAGTAACAACTTTTTCAATTGGTTTTGTTTCCAATACAGAATCTTGAGAAACTTGAATACTCGGACTGTTTCTAACCACCTTTCACAGGAGCTTTTGGATTTAGCAGAGTGCATAGTTGAACTCTTAGGGCTGTAATTTGTGACTAAATGGTTCAATTAAGTATCTATATGAGATACAGAAACCCTACTTAGACATTTCTAATGTAGACACCAAAGTGTCTAAAAAAACTAGCTACTTGGTACCAGGAGTGTGATTCAGACACAAAAGTTATATACTTAGACTTCTTATATGACATGTGAGAAGAATGAAGCGATGAATAGTGATTCAGAAAAATTACATGCTAATCATACACCAAAAGTAATCTATCATCAGAATATTTTAATGCTTTCAAGCCACAATAGCTGTAGGAGGATCTGCTGAAACACAATTTTGCAATTGGCCCAAATACACCAATGAGTAGCCAGCCAATCCTGAATTCCAGTCTTAGCTTTAGAAAGCTGAAAGACATATTTATTCCTTTCTTCTCAGGTGACTTTTTTACTCACTTGACTACAAATTATTTCAGCAAGGTACCAGTCTTGAGCAGAGATGGAGAATCACCGTTTAGGCAAGATGTAATTATTAATGATCCAAATAAAGCAAATGAAATGTAGACTGACTTAGATTAAGCAGTCAGTCCACTAAACTCTGCGATAAGCATGCCAAGACTCCTATGCAAAAGACTGGATCAGATACGACACACCTTGAATTAAGAAGGGAATTAAACTCTCTTTCATTTCTGTTTTAGTCAAGTCACTCTTATGGAATGTAGAAATACTGGCTGCTCACCTTCTCCGTTTATGTTTTTGAGCTAAACTGCTAAAACCTTCAACTCAACCTCTTGGAAAAATGTTGATTTCTCTCTGAATATGATCATCCTTGCACAGGTACTGATTTACAGGAGAAAATAAGGAAATTATAACCTGCTCATTTCCAGTCACAAACAGATATTGTTGTACAATGCTTTATCTGGCAATGTTAGGGTTACTTCTATTCCCCAGGAATTTGGGGTGGGGGAGGGGAGGGTGGTAGAGCTACTGCCATTGAGTAGATTGGCTTCAGATACGGAGGAGGTCCGAGAGATTGGTCAGGGGCTGGTTTGGATGAATGAGGCTGATGACTTTTTACAATGACAATCAAAGTTAAAAAGCAATAATTGGATGAAGAGTGGGAACACACTCATAGGTGTCCAACAGCCTGCAGAATATTGTTTATGTTGTAGAACATAAGTCTTTGTCTAGAAATCACTATCCAGCCACTACATCCATGAATTTTAGATTTTATGTCACTGAGTGGTACTGCCTGGTCTCTCACCCACCCCACCCTAAATTCACCATGACAATCACAGTTGCATGATCTGTCTTATCACGTTCCGAGAGCACCAGAGTGTCATTTGTTTCTGGCAAAATGAAATTTTATTTTCCAAAGTACTTAAACACTCTGAGAATGAACACATGAATATTCGCTTGTCAGGTAAGGATCAGTAACGCTCTGTGAATGCAAAAGAATCATGTACAAGTGTGCATACACAAGCATGCAGAAGATTTTTTTTCACTAATAATTTTATGCACATATTTTAAGCCTTGCAAATTGAATATTATTTTTATCTTTTTTCCTTTTTTTTTTTTTTCCAGTAGACTGTTGCGCATATAGGAATAGCTTTTTGGGAGAATTTCAAATTTATTAAATTTCAAATCCAGTAATTTGAAAGTTATTATATTTTAAAAATTACAAAATGTCTTAAGTCTGTTAAGAGGTTTCATTTAGGGCCAATCACTACCACTAGCAATTTAGCAGAATGTGTTCCTGAAAGATGAGAAGTGCCTTTCTTGATTGAACAACTCATAGTTATTCCTCTGCCAGTGGGATCAGGAATGTTTTATGTGATGCAGCTGTTGAACATCAGAGAACAATAAATTACTCTAACCACTCTATTTGCCAGAGAGTCCTAGGGGTTTCTTTTAATATGTTTTCTTTTTTAAAAAATAAAGAATTATTGTACAAACTGGCTGCGGTTAGAAATCTCCTGTTAACAGCCTTAGAAAATGGAAGCTGCTGACACAGAATAGCTGGTATTAATACAAGCGTATTCACTATAACTGTGTCGAAGCCAAGTCAAGGAAGGAGAAGGAGTTATTTAAAATCTGTCTCTGTTCAGTTCTTGGCTGTTTTTTTAATGCTGTTAATTTGAAAACCAATGAGTCTGGACAGAAAATGTGCTAGTACTACAAGTAATTTTTACACAGACAGCCCTTGTAACGACAGGACTTTTAATTGCTGTTAGTGGGCCAGGCTGGAATTATTATCATTGAGACAAAATTTCCTTTAAATATTAACAAGGTTTTAAATAATTTGGTCTCTGAAACAAAGACCCCAAATCCATCCTTAAAGAAACAGTTGGAAGCAATATAATGAGAGGATATAAATAAATAAAGAATTTGAGCAGAACCGAAGTGTCCAATAACATGATTCAGTCCTTTCTTTTTGTCCTTTCCTTTTTCCCTCTGCATTTAGTCTTACATGTGCTTCTGCTATTCAGATAGCACTTCACTTGGTACAAATTTGAATGAACCCTTTAAAAATTCCTTCAGACTAACTTTCTGCACAATTCCAGAAATGCAATGCTTGAAGAGACTATTAACTGCCTCAAGAAGGCACAGGAATTAGGAGGAATAATTCCTACATGCTCTGAGGACCCTGGTTTCAGATTGCCCATGATTCCCTCCAATAGGATCAGGTACCTTTCAAGATAAAGCCATATTCATGTGTTTTTAAGAACAGTGGTGATGACACTAACCCCAAATAGAGAAGCCTTATCTAGAGGTTACAGAATCCTCTCAGAAATGTGTAGATATAGACTAAATTTTCTCATCAGACTCAGGAGGAGAGTTAAAAGCTGTTTAGAAAATTAAAATTTTATGTAGAATTTCCTTAAATCTTTTGGATTCCTATCAGTAATTACAAAAAAAATTAATTTTGTAATAGTTTTTTGACTAAATATTTATGTATTTCATCGTCATGATAGTATTTATTTTTCTTGTAATTTTTTCCCACCTCTTTTTTTATCATGTTCCTTTAGGTGGAAAGAAATCATTTCCAAAAATCTTGAAATGGTAGATTCTTCACTTAAAAAAGATTACAGAAAGTGGGAATTTCAAAGGAGACTAAATTACCAGCTCAGTAACTTTCAATGAAATTTCTACTTTTTCCCTTAGGTACTTTTAAGAATCCTGTCTCTCATAATAATTTAAACACTTGCATTAAAGTGGTAGGCTTTTAGAAGCAGTGAGTAAAAAGAGTTTCCACTGACTTCAGTGGAAACTCATTACCTTGAACAGTAAGGCCATTTTTTAATCAAAGGATTGGAATTCCAGCACTCAAATCTGAAGTTTTAAAAGTTCAGGACTGAGAAGTTTAAGTAACCTGTGAATTCAGAAAAAAGCCCACCATGAATAAATAAAAAAATTTAAAGTTACTCTTGAAAATATTCCCCAGTGTGGTGTGTAATGAGCAGGCAAGCGTTTGTCACATGCTTCTTATGGGGGAAAACATGAAAGAACAACTATCGTGGAGTTTTTCTGAAAGCGCTGTGCCAGTCTTATGCCTAAAAGTTGATTCTGTTGATAGGAAGTGAATAATGGGGGTGGAGTAGAAATGAGAATGTCCCATTAAGTAATTTCATCTTGATTTTCTCAGGAACTGAAACTTATGTGAGCATGTTATCCTGTCTATTTGTGCACATTCAATCTTTTTTTTTCCAGGTAATTTACCAACTTCAGCTACATTTTTTTGGCAAATTGTCAGGCCTCTATGATTCATGAAAATATGCAGCCTAATGAAGGAGACTGACTGTATCATTGTTCCTATACAGGTAAAATACGCCTCATGCAAGAAGGAGGAAGAAATCTCACAAATATTCTCACACTAGAATAATTTAAAACCAAAATCATACCTTACTATACACAGTAGTCAGTTACCGTGACTGAAAAGTAGAATCACCTGTGAATTTCAAGTCGGGGTTTTATAATCACATATAATTAACTGGGAAAATCACTCCATTTAATCCATTAAAGAGAAGGCTTTAGTCAATAAAGATGGCTACTGACATCTCAGCCTACCTGAGAAACATTTGATTGTTGAGCGAACAAGATGGGCACAGGTGCATCCCCCCTGCCCTCTCTGGCAGCTAGTTGCAGACAATTGAACTATTCAGACTTTCAGACACTGTCCCACACAGCCACTAGCTCATTTTCCCCTGATAGGGTGGGGAGAGACAACTGAAATGGTAAATGTGAGAAAACTTGTGGGTTGAGATAAAACCAGTTTAAAAGGTAAAGCAATTAAAAGCAAACAAATTACACATTTTAAAAGGTATGGCTGCCCATGCAAGCAAAGCAAAACAAGGAATTCTTTCACCACTTCCCATGGGCAGGCAGCTGTTCAGCCATCTCTAGGAAAGCTGTCACTCTATCACTCATAGCAGTGACTTGGAAAGACCAACACCATCACTCCAAATGTTTTTTGCTTCTTTTTCCTTCCCCCAGCTTTATATGCTGACCATGAGGCCATATGGTGTAGGACATCCCTTTGATCAGTTGGGGTCAGCTGTTCTGGCTTTGTCCTCTCCAAACTCCTTGTGTTCCCTCCCACCAGTTCTGACTGGTTGGGTGGTGTGAGGAACAGAAAAGGCCTTGGCTCTGTGCAAGGCCTGCTCAGCAATAATGAAAACAACTTTGGTTTCTCAACACTGTTTTCAGCACAAATCCAAATCACAGTCCCATATCAGGTACTATGAAGAAAATTAACTCTATTCCCAGCCAAAACTATCACACCCATTGAGCTCATGACTGTCCAATAGCTGTCACTCAGATTTCTTACCTTACTCACCTGCTAGTCTGGCTTCACATTTGTGCTTGCACAGAGGCTCTGAGTAGAGAGCACACTCACACAGGCAACGTTATATACAGTAGTGATTCAGACTGTAGGACAGACTGCAGTGATCAAGCACAAGGCTCAGTCAGACAAAAGCACACTGACCAGTCACCTGTTCACATGCAGCTCAATCTCTCTACCCTCTTTTTCCTTTGTTTTTCAACATTTTGTTGTCCCCAATCCACCTTTTACTGCCTTGGGTGTTCCAGCCCAACTGTAACTCTTGCACATTTCTGCCAGATCTTTGAGTTTAACTTGGTTTGCTTGATTTAGTCAGGCAGCCTAATGAACTGCAGCCACCATAGGCATACCTGGTATGGTCTTACCTTCAGGAATGAAATCAACCTAAAAATCTACCCTGTGTGTCAACCACCAAGGACAAAACTAGTACAAAACCAGAACTTCTGTTGTAGATTCCACATCAGTCATGAGTGGATGTCTATAAAAAGCTGAGAAGCTGATGCAAAGATGCTATTCCTTTTGTCCCTTCATAAGACAACATTAAAAGGCAGTTAAGAATGCACTCAACTTTTTCCTAATTTCACTTTACATTTAAGCAATTTCTGCATTTCTTTCAAGGACAATATCTGATTGCTTTCCTACCCATTTACAATTTGAGCAATGGTCAGCAGGAAGTACTACAGCCTAATTAGAAGAATTTTGAATGAGAATGTGGCCCAGACATTGAAAAAGTTTGTACAAACTTGAGCATTCATTTACTAATAACATATTTTCTTAGGCATAATTTGTCTAAAAGAAATACCATCAGCACTTCAGCTATAAATTTGTATTTTAAAGCACATTTTATGATTTACTATCATATCATAAAATATACCCATAATAAAAAAATATTACGTTTATGATCCAGTTCTATTGTGAAATAACCAGATTTTTTAAATACATCTATCCTTTTCTATTACGTTAAATAGAGCACAACAATACGTATAGAAACTGAGGGCTGAAATAGGTCCTCAAAGAAGCAAACTATGCATAGTTTTCATCTGGCCTGGTAATGAAAAATACAACCAGTGTATGCCACAGGGTGACTGGTAAGCGTGGGACAATTTCTACCTTCTTTGAACTACATCCACTAAATGACTTATGGATGCCAAAGAATTGGGAAATGCGTTCAGGCTGAAGGATAGGTTTTTAAGGCTACATAAACTCATGGAGCTTTGCAAAGCAAAGCTGTGTTCCCCCATGGTTGTATTCACAGTGCTGAGCAGGACAGCATAGACTGAAAAAATAATAAATACACAGCTGCCCGCAGTTTTAGATGCTGAGGATGAAGGAGTGAAGCCTTTGGAAAACTCATTCTTCAATGGTTTTAGACTTCCACTGCTGCTTCAGGTCTGTATACTCAAGTGTAGTCAAGGATTTGGCATTTTTTCAGAGCACTGTCATACCAAAATTGCCACTGTATGCATAACCTTTTCCTTCAGCCTTGTGGAGCAGTTTATGTTAGAGCTTTGTAACCATCCCTAACATCCAGGAAAAGGAGTAATTCTATTAAAAAGTCATGCCTAATTTTGTCATTATGTAAACCCAATGTAATGCATTTTTAAACGTATTTAATGAATAAAACATGCCCTGTGTTTAAATGAGGAATACTCTGTAGCAAAGCTTTCTGGAAAGCAGTAGTTAGAAAATTTAACAATATTTCTTCTCACCTTCATTTAACTATTGATATATTCAAATGATAACACCTTGTAAAAAGTTATTCCAGGATGAGACTGTCAAGAAAGTATTGGGCATTTTCAGTTCTTTTGACAAACTGAATAAACACTTGATATATTTTATTCTTTAATTCAATCACTTTATCAGAAAGACTGCTTAAAAAGTGGTAATCAATATATTGCAGATTTTGAAATGAATCTTGCAGAGGAGCATGTCTTCCCAGTGATCAATCAGAAAGCTAGACCAGGATGAGAAAGCATTTCTTCCATTCCCCAACGTCATAGCCTACCAACCATTAGTTAAGTACATCACAGAAAAAAAAAAAAAATCCATGTGGTGCTCAGATGTACTTTTTTCCTAGAAAAAATTAACGTACTGATGCAAAATATCATTTCAAGGGGGCTTCTTGGAGTGAAACATGCATAACTCTTTATCTGAAGAAAGACAACCTATTTTAGGCACCTTTAGCCTTAGATCACCTTAATATATGTTTATTGTGACAGAGAAACAGGCCAGGCTTAGACATAAAGGAAAATAGCAAACAGAGATTGAGTGTTTCACCCAAGTTACATGCAAAACAGATTAATCATACTGTAGTAACCTGAAGGTATTTAAAACTTTTTATTGTGTCACCTAATCTGGTTCAGGACAATTTAAGGTGTCAGCAACAAGCTATATATACTTTTCAGGCATTTGTGTCATGTATTTTTCCAAAGTTTTAGGTTCATACAGCATGAAAAATAAATATATTTTGCTTTATTAGAACTGAAATCATCTTAATGATTATTTTAAAAATCTGATATAGTAAGAGATAAATTTCTCATCAAAGGTATCAAAAATCCATCTGTGGGAGGGAAGAGTTGCTTAGTGGCCCATTAAATCAGGAGATAATTCCTAATGAAAGAGTTTTATTTATGTATTCCTGAGTTTAGCTAAGACTGTAGGTATCTCTCCACATGCTGAAAAGATGCAGTAAGTGACTATAAATTTTACAACAGCCTAATTCCTTAGCAAGATCTTAGGAATGACATGGAATAAAACATGTTAAATATGTTTTAGACATGCTGGTCTAAAACTACCAAGCTGTAGGTTTTTTTCTCATTAACAAAACCTGTATTTGTACTATTTTGACATTGCAGGGTTGAAGAGGGTTTGTACAGCCAGGTTTTGGTAGTGGAGGAAGCTACAGGGGTGGCTTCTGTGAGAAGCTTCCAGAAGCTTACCCCATGTCCAGCAAAGTCAATGCCAGACAGCTCCAGGATGGATGTGCCACTGGCCAAGGCTGGGTAGATAAAAAATGGTGACAATACCTCTGTGATAACAAAATGAAGGAGAAGGAGGAAAAGAAAAAGTTATTGCATTTACGTAATTGTGGCCAGAGAGGAGCAGGGTGAGAACATGTGAGAGGAACAGCTCTGCAGACACCAAGGTCAGTACAGAAGGAGGGGCAGGAGGTGCTCCAGGTGCTGGAGCTGAGATTCCTCTGCAGCCCATGGTGAAGACCATGGTGAGGCAGCTGTGCCCCTGCAGCAGATGGAGGTCGGAGGGGATGCAGAGATCCACCTGCAGCTCATGGAGGAGACCCACACTGGAGCAGGTGGGTGCCTGAGAAGCGATTGTGACCCCATGGGAGGCCTGTGGAGAGAGGAGCCCACACTGGAGCAGCCTGTCCTTGAACCCTGTGGAAGTGTGACCCACACTGCAGTACTTTGTGAATATGGACTCACATTGGAGAAGTTAATGGAGAACTGTCTCCTGTAGGAGGGAGTAAGCTGGAGCAGGGGAAGGACTCCTCTCCCTGAGCAGCGACAGAAACAACCTGGGATGACCATAATCCCCATTCCCATCTCCCTGTACTGCTGGGGGAGAAGGTAGAGCTGGGAAGAAGGCAGGGCTGAGAGGAGGGTGTTCTTAAGGTCTTATTTTACTTGTCATTCTCCTGTTCTGATTTTGTTAGTAATAAATTCAATTAATATCCCTAATTGTAGCCTGGTTTGCCTGTGACATTATTTGGTGAGTGATCTCTCCCAGTCCTTATCTCAACTCATGAATCATTCACTATATTTTCTCTCCCCTGTCCATCTGTGGAGGGGTGTGATAGGGAGGCTTTGGTGGGTGTCTGGCATCTAGCCAGAGTCAACCCACTACAAGGGGGTTTTTTTTGCCTTCAATGGCAGGGTTCAATTTTAACTACAAATTACCTCACAAAGTTGTTTCTTCCATTAATATGACTTTTTCACAATTATATTTTAGCTTGCCACCTTCTTTGTGTAATTTACCTACTTCAGGCCCTCAGTTAATAAAAATTTCATTAATGTTTGAATGAAATCACCTGATAGCCTAAACTCATGTTTCACTTGTTAAGTAAAATTCCAGAAGCTTTAATGGGTCAGAAAGGATAGCATTTCCTAATTTGGAAACTATTGCAAAATCAGCTCCAAAATTTAGAAAATAAACTTTTTATAATGGTGGGTCTGATTTAGCTTAACAGAGTCAGTTATGAACAACGTCTGCCTTTGAGATAAGAAACTGACTATAATGCACATATATAATTAATATTTTATAGTATCTATAACGGAAAGGCTTCATCAGTCCTCAGGCCAGCTCCCTCAGTACTTTCTTCTAACCATGCTGTTAACAACACCTAAATACAGGGTCAGAGATATACAACAATAGGTCAGCTATACAACAATAATATCAGAATCTGTTCCTGACTGATCCTTATCACACCTGGATTCTTGTTAGTGAAGCAAGAATTGCTTTAAACTTCTAGTTTGAAAGAGAAATGGTCTATCGACGTTAACTTGATTAAAACATTACAGATGAAATAATAACATTATCTTACAAAGTTTCACTAAGATATTAGAATAAGATATAATACTATTTATAAATAAATCACCAAAAGTATATCATGTCTGGAGGCAATAGTCTTTCAACCCTATTAAGAATTCTAATCTACTGAGCCATATACTCAATAATTAATTATTTAGTCTTGCTCTAACTTGAAAGAATCCATCCACTCTGATGCTGCTTTCACACCCATCTTGTTCTATCATTCTACCTTCCCAACATTTCTATAATAAGAACTAGTTTTCACAAGAAGTAGATTTTCATACAAATATGATCTATTTTTGCATTTGAAGCCAGCACAATATTATATACAACAAGTATTCATCAGAGCTCAGTTCTGCATTCTTTCTAGTAATCATGTGTCTCCAGAGACACCAAAATACTTGTCAACTATACTACTAAATTGGGTCATGTAACGTTAAAAACATCAAAGCTGGTCTTGTATCCCCCAAAAATAATTCCTAAGAAACTCATTTTATGATTCTGTATAATTATAGCTTAAAAACATACACAGAAATCTGTCGTTTTTTCCTCTGGGATGCCTTCAGGCCTTTGCAATGATTTCTTGATCTTGAAGCTGCTCCAATTTATATGAAGACGAAAAGATTCAACAGATTTACTATAAAATTATATAAACACCGTTTTTTCTTTTTCACTGTTTCAGAGCAACTTATGAATTCAGAATTTAGAAGGACTATTGTTAACATATTAAAGTAATCTGACTCACAGGAATGAACAAGATATATATTTCAGCATTTCTTCCACAGATATAATTCAATTTTCTCTAACATGCATGATTTTTCATAACTTCTCATTTATCAATTTCTTTCAATATTGTGTAACTGATCTGAAATTACAAAATAGCCATTTCAAGCACAGTTGCATTACTGTCTCACAAAATTGAACTTTTTCTGCTTTTTTTTTCAATTTTTTTTCCCTTCAAATTAAACCAAGCATCCCACCCCCTCCCTGNAAACCACACCTACTCTCCTTCAGTTTAAAGCAATTCCTCTTTGTTCTGTCTCTACATGCCCACATAAAAAGGACGTCCCTATCTTTCTTGCAGGCTCCCTTCAGGTAGTGAAAGACCACAGTTAGGTCATCCTGAAGCATTCTCTTCTCCTGGCTGAATAAACACAATTCTCTTAACCTTTATAGCAGGGGTGCTCAATCCCTCTAATAACCTTGGGGTCCCTCCTCTGGACTCATCCAACATGTCAATATCCTTCCTGTGCTGGGGACATCAGAGTGCTCCTTACGGGGTCACACAAGAGTGAAGCAGAGGTGCAGAAACCTCTTCCTCAACCTGATGGCTCCGTTGCTTTTGATGCAGCCCAGGATGCAGGCATAACTTTCTAGCAGCACTTGGTGACTTCCAGCTCCTCCTCGTTGTTGCCCATGCTGCATGCATTCCTGTGAAGGCACCTCAGCTGGGATTTTGGTTGTGTTGCCTTCCTGCAGCAACACCCCTTTGAGATATTTCCCTGGTGTTTCCCTGTTGGCTTCTGTTACCTCAGGAGTCCCTGGCTCATCTCTGTAAACTGCAAATGTGCTCCAGTGTGGCCAGCACATTTCAGAGTCAGCGGCAGAGGGCTCTCACTAGCACCTCTAACCCTTCCATATCACCCCACAATTTCCCAGGAACAAGCTCCCTGGGGGCGGCTTTTGTCCAGGTGGGGGTGGGTGTGGTCCCTGCTGGCTGCACCCCTGCGAGTCAGAGCTGCCTTTGAGTCACAGCTCCCCCACTTCCTGCTTGGGAGGTCGGGGTTGGGGTGGCTTTCTCTGCTCTGGTTCTGAGGTCTTGCTGGGTAGGAAAGCTCACCTCCCTCCCACGATGTGATCCTCAGCTCCAGAGCATTTAATCTTTGAAATATACTTTATTACATACATATACATATGACGTATTCCTTCAAAAGATAGGAGGGCATTTAGGGCATTTTAATTTTTTTTTTTTCAGGAAAGTATAGCAATGCAGAAACTAAGGTACATGCCTGGGTTACAGTATTAGTTCTATAAATAGATTTAGATGGATTTTTGCACTCTCTCAGGAAGTAAATTCACAAATGGCCTGATCTAATTCTCATTCAAATCAATAGCAGCCTTTAGTAGGCTTTGAGACTAGTCTATTTAATCTTTCTGTATCTCAGTTATACTGCTGTAAATGGAGGATATCTCCTTTAATCACAGAAGTGAAGTGAAAATGAATGTTTAATAATTTATAAAGAGTCAAACAGTGCTCAGAGGTAGGCCATAAAAGCAAGCAGACAGCTCCTTTCTATATCTATTACTGAAAATACTGCACAAGGTCCAGCTCATCTAACTTTTGTGCCCTGGCTGGGGAAAAAGGAACACTGCTCAGATGACCCTGAAAACTCCTATCCTTTTTCTTTGGTGGGGCAGGAAACTCAGGTGCATTACAGGCTTCAAAACAATGACTAAAGGGAAGTTATTCAGGGACATGGATCTCACACTTTGTCTACCCATCCTTTCTAGTTATCTGTATACACCAGAGACTTGAGTCATGCTCCCAAATACAGCCTTTGTTCAGCTAGTGCTGTTGCTCTATTGCCATACATAGTCACTGAATGGGAAGCAGAAAAGGTTTTGCCTATAGTGATAAGCACTGCCAGCATCTAATCTCTCTCTGCAAATACTGGGTGGTTCCATTCATTATTCTTATTCAGTGTGGTTCCTGGCTTTTGATATCCTTTAATATGGCTGAGTATTATCTGGATGAGTATGAGCAGGCACAGACCAATCCAGGCACTGTGCCAGCAGTGAAATGGTATTCTGGACCAAAGGACAGTGTTCAAGGATGTGTCTTGCTCCTGTGGAAGTTTACCCTCACAGCTGTGCCCAGACTGCTCTCAAAGCAATAGAATGAGCAATTTCTGGTCTAAAACTGGGTGCTAGAACTGCTGAGCCATGGGAAGAAATTGATGTACAGTTCACAATTCTCACAAAACTATGTTTCGGGGCTCTTGATGTGTTCGTGTTACAGAACAGATTTGGTACATCTCAGTCCTGACTTAGACTTTTTATTAAAGCTGCTAACACCACTCTTGATCTTATACAAGGTTCTACGCTGGACTTTTTATTGAATCATGGGGAAAAAAGCATGCTTTCTCATCCACTGGGTAAAAGTAGATAAAGATAGTACAATAAAAAATTAAATGTTTAGCTAAGCAATCTACCAAGACAGTTAAAATAAAATTGCTGTTCAAAAATACATTTTTAATTATATTCAGATTTGCAGCTAACAGAGTAATTCAATGTAGAACATCTCATTACAAAATAATAAGGTAAATTGATAATATCTTTGTACTTTGATAGGAGATGCAATTCGATACTAAATTAGACTGCTTTCATGAAATCCAGGTATCCCACAGTGCTTAGGGTCTGTTTAACATTTAAAACAGCTATGTATCTGTAGCTCTGTATCTTCAAACATTTTTGTCTTGGTTACTTCATTATTAGTTTCACTGCTTCTTTTTCAAGTGCACTCATTAACCTAGTAGCCAGATTGAGAAATCTACAAATACCACAGTGCATCACTGAAAATACTAGAAACTGATAAAGAACATTGTGTAAGTTTTTTTTTTTAATTCAAATAAAACAAGAATAAGTTGAGAACAGTGTACTTAAAAAATGACTAATTAAGCTGGCTGAACATAGGTACTAAGTTTGCAAAAATTATTTAAACATTGTATGGTTCAATGACTGACATTTTCATAATTAATAGAGGTTACTTTCACAAAAAAATTGCACTTATAGGAAGAAAATGAAATTATAAACTGTTCAGACTACAAGTTCAAGCTTTGAACAAAAGACATTTATCTTGGGGACTTTTGGTTAAAAATAAAATATTTCAGCACTAGTATTATTAAACAGAAATTGGCAAATTATTGGTTTGCAATCAGATCTTCTATCTATAAGAGTTTTTCTTTTTACATTTATGTGGACTTGAAAATGTACCATTTCAGAAATAATAAAGTGCTTTATTAGGTACATTTTTACAGCTGGAACTGCCAGAGTGAAAAAGTGTGTTAGAAATGTTAATTACTTTCTTTATTGCTCCAATAGTTCAGTATATATGTTCATTGATATATTTCATTGATATATTGCCTTATTTCCTGAGTTCTAGAGCAGCTGGAGCCTATACTGGTGTCTGAAAATCAGGACTTTTCCCACCATCAATAACAAAGGGTCATTTCATTTAAAAATAACCATCATTTAATTAATATTATGTGGTTTCCTTTAAAAAAGCAGCAAAGGTACCATTAAGGCTTTTTAGGGAATAAGTCCAATCCTGATAATTGCGAAGTTAATTTAACTGTGAAATGGAGGTATCTGCATGCCAGAAAATGTTCTCTAGTAGTCTGTGGGAAATAAGCTCAAATAGTATAAATTTGCATAAATCTATTGAGTAGTGGATTTACACCATCAAAGATCGTAGCTCCATGTTAAAACCTGCTGTTCTTTATAGTAACATTTATATAGAATAGTGAATTATGGGAATAGACCTATCACTGGAACTTCCATCCATTTGTTACAATCATAGTTTTTATTATAAATGACCAAGCCTTTCTCAGGCAGAAAGAAAAGGGCAAAGAATTCAATAACATATCCTAAGCCAAACCCAAAATCATGTAAACCTTTTCTGAAGGCCTAGGGATTACAGAACCCTTTTACATAGAACTGAAGGGAAGGGATGCCATCCAGAGGGATCTTGACACACTTGAGAAGTGGGCAAATGCAAACCTCATGAAGTTCAACAAAGCAAAGTGCAAGGTTCTACACCTGGGGTGTGGCAATCCCAGACATACCTACGGGCTGAGCAGAGAAGGGATTGAGAGCAGCGCTATGGAGAAAGACTTGGGGGTGATGGTTGATGGAAAATTTGACATGAGCCGGCAGTGTGCGCTTGCACCTCAGAAGGCCAGTTGTATCCTGGGCTGCATCCAAAGGAGTGCGGCCAGCAGGTTGAAGGAGATGGTTCGTCCACTCTACTGTGCTCTTGTGAGACCCCTCCTGGAGTACTGCATCCAGCTCTGGTGTCCCACCATAAGAAGGACATGAAACTGTGGCAGCAAGTCCAGAGGAGACTCATGAAGTTGATAAGAGGACTGGAGCACACCCCTTACAAAGACAGGCTGAAAAGTTGGGGCTGTTCAGCATGGAGAAGGGAAGGTTCTATGGAGACCTCACAACAACCTTCCAGTATCTGAAGTGGCCTACAGGGAAGCTGGAAAGGGACGGTGTCAGAAACTCTAGTAATAGGACAAGGAATAATGGGTACAAATTGATCTTTAAGGTCTATTCCAACCCCTTAACATTCTATGGTTCTATGATAAATCTCATCCTTGAAGAGAGCCATTCCTACAAAAAGATTGCATAGAACAGCCACTTTATTCACAGACACTGAGTTTATAGAATAAGCAGCAAACTCTTCGAACAGACCAAGGATGCATCTTGCCTTGAGATTTCTGCCAAAATACTCTGGTCTCAGTAATTCCTTTTCACCTTCTAATAAGAGGGCTGGCATGGTTTAATGTCCCTTTTTGGATTTGTTTTCCCTTTACAAGTGGAGCTGATCTGGAAGACAAGTGTATCAATCTTCATACAGCTTTCATACAGGACATTTTTGTCAGGTCCAGGATAGCATTATGTAAAGAAAAATACTGGCAAAGACATTTCCTGTGACTGCAGGAAGACAGGTTTAGGCCTGTCTTCTTCCAATTCTTGAACTTTTTTTATATGAACGTCATGAATTTTCTATTCAATTTGTTTTGCTTGGTTCTGAAGGTCATTTCATCTTTATGGAGCTCCTGTATAAGAATATGAAGAAGCCATATAGTTACAGTACACTCAACCAGGAATACTAAATATGGCTTCGGGGAGCACTATGTCAAGTCACATCTTAGATAACTGCATGCTTTTCATGACCAAGGTTTTCATTACTGGTCATGGGAGTTCTGGATTTATTCAAATTTTCTACTTTACAGAAGACATCAGAAGTAATGCAAGGAATCCAGACATAACTAAACTGTTTAATCATAACTAAACTATTCTGTCTGGAGAACTGCTTTGCTTACCCTAGATTAGAGCCTGGCTGTGATAAATATATCAAATGTGGACAGTTAAAAAGTTAAGAGGATGGTTCAGAAAAAAGACAAGCCAGATATGCTATAAAAGATAGCACAGATATATTTTAACTCTTCTCTGGATAAGCTTTTCATCATCCTTACTAATCAAAGAGGTAGACAAACAGATTAAGTTACATCAGCCAACATCACATACATAGTACTTCTCTCCACTTGGTAATTTTGGTATGCATTACTAGTCAAAAATATGCTGTGGAGAAACTGTTTTATGTTTTGTCTTAACTATGATCTGCTCTGTACTACTTTTATCTGATAAAATCAGACAGCAGTTTAACAACCAATTTAAATCCAGGTTTCTATGAATTATTTTATGTCTGGTAAAACTGTGGTAAATTACAATTAATAAGTAACCTTGTATTAAGCTCCAATTTAAGTAATGTTTCTTAAATTGTAAAATAATGTCATTTGTCATCTAAACTAAACAAATAAAATCTTTAGTATGTCACTCTCAGTTTGATTCATTCTTAATTTGCAAACTCATGAATTTACCTATACTCATGAATTTACCTTACTAATCTGTAGTCTTGTAAATTGCTTTTTGAAATTGGTTTTTGAAATAATCTGCTTTTTTTCTGCCTCACATTACTGTACTGACTGGCAATTACTTGCATCATGAGATGACAAAGGAAACTCATGACATCTGACCATACTGGTCTTGTACTGCTTCCTGCTTTTTGCACAGATTTCATAACATAGACGTATCTCTCTGGCATCATTAGTAGCTGTCTTCATTGATACAGAAATTCTAGGACATGTGGTAGGGTTAAATTACTCTCACTTAATAACCACTTTTAGGTTGTTTCTTTTTTCACATACACACACTAACTGGTCCCTTAATGCATCATTTAAGATCTCTGAACTGGCAATGCTCTGTTAATTTTCTTAATTCAGCCACTTAAAAAAATTATAAATGTGGAAGCAGTCTGAAGTCACCAGCAGCTGAGGGAATAAGTGATGTTGTGTAACACAACACATAGTTCCACAATCTATGTAAATGTTTTCTCCACTGGTTTAATAGGATTACTTAGCTTGTGCAACAGCTTAAAAAGGTTAACCACCATTACACTCACTGAAACCACAAAGTAGGGTTATTTTTGCAATTTAGGATATTAGGTAGTTCATATTATTTGAAGCCTGAGATACAGGTGGGGCAGTTCTCTATTGAGCTATCAAACAATTCCATTTCCCCCAAGTTAGACATTAACCTCTTTTCTGTTTTAAACAAACGATTTGCTCACAGTCCCAGTAACTACATGTTTCTTTCTTCCTTATGTTTTTTGTTAGACTTTAATCATTTTTCTTTTACAATTTTTATGGGAGGTCATTCTGTCCTCTGTGTTATGTTCTTTGCAACTGTCTTCATAATTATATTATAAAGAAAAGAAAAAATTAATTTTATGGTGTAAATGGCATATGTAAATGGCATATGTAAGTTTTGACTATTCAGCTAAAAGTATTTTGGATCTAAGAAATGGTGAATTAATCATAATACAAGAATTTTAAAATAATTTAAGAACATATTATCAACTTCTTTTACACTCAGTATATAAAGAACTTCCCATTTGCATACTTTTCAGCAATCTGTGAATGCAGTTTTATCAATCGCAGGCATGAAAATATGAGGGTTTGCACCTTATGTCGTTCTATTTCCCGTGTTTATACACTGTCTGCTTTACAGTGCAACATTTGGCCATGTGTAGCAGAAAACCAAAACCTTTCTTCTTAACAGGAGGAAGATTCATGTTATTTGTCAATATATTGTGAATGTCTATATTTGTATTAGCTCAGCAATCACTAGTTAGTAATCAAAACCAAAAAAAATCATCCAAGCTTGCATCACTGAGCTAAATCCAGGGCACACTCGCTTTTTAACAATGGGAGTACTTTCAAGCCCAAACTCAAAAACAGTAGAACTGAAAGACACAGAACCAAGATCATTTTGCATTTCTAAATGTAAAATCCTAAAAAAATAGGACTTTTCAATCTGGAAAAGAAACAATAAAGAGATGATACATGTCCACCAAATCAGGAGTAGCATGGAAAAGAGAAGTCAAGGATTGTTGCTGATTTTATTCTTCACGTTAAAACCCACAGGTCCAGATGAATATTAGAACCTAGACCTTTTATTTCTGATGTTGTGTAACAGGAGAACGTATACCTTTTCTGTCTGTAGTAAGAGATGCCACTCACAGCCCATTAACGCCGTTCATTCACTTTTTGAAATGTAGCGAAGTTACCACCACAAAACTTTGCAGTTGGCTGAAGTTCCAGGTGTACATATGGTCTAGAGGAAGATGTTCTTGCCCACAGCAGTGGAGTTTGTAAATAGATGAACTTTAAGGTCCCTTCCAACCCAACCCGTTCTATGATCCTATGATTCTATGGCTGCAAATGCCGGAATTTTAAATCAGAATTCTTAACAGTATTTCAGTGCAGATTATTTTAATTTGAAATTCCACATTTCTACTCTATGCCTTTAGGCTGCTGAACTGCTAAAGTATAAAATAATAGAGTCCACTCCTCTCTTTTAGGTAAGTATATTCTTCTCTGCACCCCTGTTTATTACTTCTCCATAATATTTAAACTTCATATAGCTCATAAACAAAACAAGCAAAAAAAGGACACTAAACTGCATAATAAAGATCTGCTTGTAGAACAAAGGACATACAGAAGCTGTAAATAAACTCAAGTGAAAATGTGTGGAGTAATTAGAGACAAGAAAATTACTGGGAGAATTTAACTCAAAAAATAGGGTAATCCACAGGGAAAAGGTAAAGGGGCTTGGGATTTTTTTTATTTTCAGTATCTCAGGTCATCTATTTAAAGACGCAACAGTCTGTGAACTTTGTGTTTGCTGCTGCACTGATAACAGCCTGTACAACAGAATTATGCAGGTAACATTTTGTCTTAAGTGGCATTGTAGATCAGTGAACACTCATTTAATACTTTGAGGAAGGATAGACACTAGAATCATAAATCATATGTCAAGAGACAAGAGGTGTAATAAAAGTCCTTTCCATTAGACAAATTTGTGAAGTAAAACTTCACTTATGAAATATTTCTCAATATAATTGCTTTATTCATCCTGGAGAAGAGGAGACGCCTCATTGCTTGCTTCAACATGCTCATGAGGAGAAGCAGAGGGGCAGGTGCTGATCTCTTCACCCTCATGACCAGTGGTAGGACTCAAGGAAATGCCCTATAGCTGTGTCAGGGGAGGTTTAGGCCAGATACTAGGAAGAGGTTTTCACCCAGTGGGTGATTGGGCACTGGAACAGGGTCCCCAGGGAAGTGATCACAGCACCAAGTTTGTCTTAGTTCAAGAAGCATTTGGGCAACACTCTCGGGCACATGACGTGACTTTTGGGATGTCTCATGCAGGGCCAGGAGTAGGACTTGATGATCCTGATGGGTTTTTTCTAACTCAGCATACTCTATGATTCTATGATAATTTCTACCATTACTCTTAGCAGTGAAAGAAACTTAGAGAAAGAAACTCAATAATATTTTCAGCTTTATATATATATCATTGATATATCTATTCCTGTTTCAGCCATCAAGACAGGAAAAGACAGAGGGAATGTCTTTATCCCAGGTTCTGACCCTATTTTCAGTATCACATTTTGGAAGCATGGTCAAACAGAAATATATGGATCTTTGAAGTGCTGTGAACACAACCTTCTGCCTACACCTGTGTTTGGATTTCTTCCAAAATAATAGAAAAGATACTCCAAACTGTGGCTGTTACAAAGCTTTGAATCTGGCAATCTTTTCTCATGAAACCCCCTGTTTTGGCTCTGTCAGTACTTAAAAAAACCAACTAATTGACCAAACGATTAAATAAATAAATAAATAAATATCTAGGCAAAGTTCTATCAAAGAGTCTCAAGTATAAAAAAAGCTTCAGAGATGCCTTTTTATATTTATGCTTGTCTCTTCAATATACTGTAAATTCAGCAAACCAAAATCCTTCTGCTGTAGGAGTTTATTTAATCACTACTGGAACTTTAGATGATAGGTCTAGATGTCATCTTACAGCAGCATTCTAGTTCAAAATACTCTGCAAAAAGTTAAATTCCATGTGGCAAAAAAGGGACACCTATTCATGGTGTGAGATGAGGTGACTGCTCAGGTGACTGCTGAGATCAATTTATGAAGTAAACCAAGCAAGACTGTGTCAGGAATAGCTCAGCATTCACTCACACACACAGAGGTACACACATGCATGTACCATAGTAGGGCACTGAGGAAGACATTTTTACAAGTAGATTGTGATTTCAGTCTGAATATAGACAGGATACAATCACAGGCCTTGGTTTTAGAGACCTATATGTTAGTACCTGAGTGACTGCTCTGTAACCTGAGCACGTACTCTGATGTCAGCGTGAATTGCCTTTAATTCTGTCCTGTATGAGCTCATTCTTAAGCAGAGGTGTAAGAACACAGTGTCCAGAGTGAACCTCCATGTACCACATGGAAAGTTAGGTATTGTACAGGTAAAAGATTGATAGCTTTTCTCTCTTGGAAAAATATTAAAAAATGTGAGAAACAGTGAGGCTGACCACCTCAATCACAGATGGGAACTGTGAGCAGCATGCCGTAGTCCCCAAATAGGTTCTCATCCAGCAGTGCAACAGACAGGGTTCCCAGCACTGGATGGGAAATAAGATTGCTGTGATCTTTTCTATAATTTCTATCCCTTACACAATAAAATAGATAAACTTGAGTTTTTCTAACTGAGATCCCAAAAGAACTGGTACTGAGTGGGAGTTAGCTGAGACAGCCTTGGCACCATTTCAGTGGGTTGGCATAGAGGAGCCTGGGGAAACACAGTGATCATCCCAGCCATGCTCAGTATCAAACTGCCCAGCATCTCAGGCCTGGCGTGGCCTCTCTACTTGTGTGCATTTTCCCTCATATGCTGTCCATGAGGAGGGGAGGTTATTGCACAGGTCATCAATCAAGTCAGACAATGATGATATCACACTACACCTTTCTAGCAATCTCAGGTAGTGTTGTTCTGACGCCGCTTGGTCCAGGGTCCCTGCCATGGCTCATCCCACTCAGTTCTTTTTTATGTTGTCCTGTATGCTGCATCTTATGCTGTTTGGTCACTCTGCTCGTGGTGAAGGCAAGGTTGTAATGTTCTTGTGATAATTACCTGGAGGTCCTTTTCTATTAATTTTTAAGTCTTCTTTGCAGAGCCTAGTAAAAAAAAATGATTGGAAGTAACTTGCTTTCATTATAATCAAGTCATCTTTTTACTAAATGATTGTTCACTTGGCAATGAGAGCAAGTCAATGCAATGTCTGGTAACTGTCAATCAGGTTTGATTGCAGCACCAATTTGATCAAATTGCAGTTGATGAGTATCTCCAGTTTAAGTCACTTTGCATGCCTGTTTCCAGTTTTAGAAAACTATTTGGATGAGTGAAGGAATATTAACACTAAAAGAAAACAAGAAGATGATTAGATGGGCAACAGATTTTATCCTCATGCTATAGATACATTGATACATCTTTTTAAGAACTTGTAGTAGAGAGCAGATTGACAACTTTATTGGTTTTATGTTGGATTACTTAAGTAATATTTCTGACAAGAAATGAAAAAGCAAATTAAATGATTCATCCATTTTCAAGAACTTGTTTAATATACGTGCAAAGCTGATCTTCCCAAATCAAAAGAAAAAAATAGTGTTGTCTATCAGTCACATGAATTTTTGTCTACAAAATGAAACAAATCTGCAGCTTAAAAACTGACGGCTGAACAAACAAGCACCATTACAAAATCAACAATTTTATTTGCATATTTTTAAAGGTTTGCAGTTGTGTGGGCTGCAGAGATCATACTTTGTCAGAGCCCAAATCTACTTCTTAAAAAAAACCCAATACACAAAACAAACACACACACCACCCTCAACAAACCCCAAAGTTTGTCTAGCCTACAAATTCAGCCCTAATTCTACACTTATACAAGGAAAAAAAATCAAAGAGAAGGTATGCCTTCAGGTATTGAAGCAATTTTCCTGCCTGTGGATGCTTAATGTCACTCAACATCATTTGTCCTTTACTCTTCCTGCGCCTCTCATTACAATAGCCCCGATTACTGTTTGACACCAATCAGTGCAAGAAATGCTTTTGGAGTGCTGGCAGAGTGAGAGGTACACCAGGGGACCTCTCTGATGCTGAGGTCGGATAGCTGAGATTGCCCTGTCTCTCCCTTCTGGGGGGGAATCAATACAGATATCTCTGCTCACATCCATCGATTCACACTAAGCTTTCAGGTGTTAGTTTCCCTTTGAGACTTGTATGTCTTTGAGACACTTAAGAATTTTGACAATGAATCACAAGTTTTTAGGCATAGACGTGGTTACAGATGAACTGCTTGACATGGAGGAGATTATTTTTGCATGACTTTGTTTTTCATTTTCATTGAAATCCTAGCATAATGTTATAACATTAAATCTCAGTCATCAAATTCTATCGGCAAAGAACTTGAGACAGAAATTAAATCCTCAAACTTTCTAACGGTTTGGAGTTATAGCAGTTGGATTAAATAATTTCTTCCCTCCCTAAGAACATTCAGAATAATTTCACAACTAAATGTTGAAAGTTTCTTTGTAGTGTTTAATTGGAAACCATTACTAATGATGGAACAGTATGGATGCTTTTTTTCATAGAGTAAAATTGCAGTTAAAAAACTCCAAACCAAGTTTCTTTCATTTGTAAAACTTTTGGCAATTACTTATGTGAAAGACTATTTCTTATTTATAATATAACCCCTACAAGATTCTGTGGTACAGTTAGTAGTATTATTTCAGGTCCATTAGTGCTAAGTTTCATTTTTCAAGGTCTCTCAGGGCAGCTAAAACAATAGCAAAAAATTGAAGACATACGCTACTAATGAAGTCTGTTTCATAACCTCAAAGCTATGTTCTTGGACCATTTTGACAAAAAGTAATTACTTTCTTTATTTTACCCAAAGGCTAAACTTCTAACATAAGAAAAAAGAGAGTGGGAAAAATACACATTGAATTAAATGTGCAGAATAGGTGAAAATAGAATGACATAATGCTTAATAGTAAGCCTGTAAGTGCTAACTGAAACTATTCATATACCCACCAAAAAGAAGTTAAGAGTAAAACTGTTTGCTAGTTTTCCAGTAAACACTGGTTTTAAGACAGAGGAAATGTACACACACACACACACACACACACACACACACACACATATATGTGCTCGTTTTTATTTTAATCAGAGTGAATTATTCATGTCACTAATAATGACTGTAGTTTTAGAGCAAAGTAGGCTTGAGTTCTGGTTAGTAATGTATATAATTTTTTCATAACAGGTGTTACAGTCTGACATAAAGTTTCCCATGCTGAATTTTATTAATATAATTTTGAGAGAGGTTTTTTTTTTACTGTAATTACAAGAAGATGTTTTTTTCTCTTTTGTTTTTCCTCCTTACCTCAAAAGCAATTCCAAGGTTTTGCATTTTTTAAGTGAGGTGGCTACAAAAACAGACCACAATAATCAGTGATCTCTAATCCAAAATGTATTTGCTAAGAAGAATAGCTATAATATGTGATTATTGATGTTTATTTTCAGATTTCTGCTCTGTGGCACGCACAAACCAGCCCCTCTGGTCCAGTTTAGAGCAGCAGCACAGACCAAAGGAGCAAGACTCTCACTCAGGCTCAACACGCCAAGCTGTGGCTGATGGTTGGGCTCCTGTGCCAAAGAGGAGTCTCCGCCTTGGGCTCAGCTTTCCCCACAATGCCAGACACACCTGTATGTGTGCTCCTGTGCTCCTGCCTTCAACTGCTTTATGGTTCTTTTATTTATATCAGCTCACTAGCTTAAATCACCACTGGCATCTCCCAATGAACATCACCAGAATTTTGTAAGCTCCTGCCTCAAATGTATTAGAAAAGTCTGCAATTTTTTTATTGTTTTCTTTTCCAGCCCATTCCAGGTTAATCTAGTCATTTAGAGATGGGCAGATCTAGTTGAGGGCTCAATATTTTGGTTTGTTCTTTCATGTAGTCTTAGTTGTATAAAATTTGTATAAAATTTTTTTGTATTCTGCACAGTTTGTGGAGACTGCAGAGCATATTAGATGAGAGGCATGTTATGAAACCACCATCTGACAATCCCTTACCTGCCCACTTGGGTCATGCTTTTGTTCCGGGTGACAAAATACTCCAAAGAAGCTGTGAGTTCAACTGGTTTAATTAAGCAAATATTAAAACCTTTTTATAAAGTTAATTCCAAGCTGGGTCTATGTGCTGAGCTATAAATCAACTTTAAATCATCTAGAGCTGTCCTGGATAAATAGGGTCTGAATCTAGCTGTGTTGCTTCAACAACATTCCCAGAGCTCAGATTATATTTTGAAACACGGTTCATGAGGATATTTAGCATCTTTATTAATAAAAAGATTTAGACATCTTGTAAGGGAAACAAGTCCCTCAACAATTTGGGTAGAATACTAGCCTTGATAGGTCAATTCCTTTACAGTGTTTAAAATATGGTTTCATCATTGCTTAGTATCTAGTAGGATATTCCAAAATAAGAGCAGAAAGAAATCAGAAGCCATTTTAATGTGCTCTTTTCAACCTGTGTCCAATCAACATATTAGTTTTTCCTTTTTTTTTTTTTTTTATCATGGTTTACTGTCATCAGGTACCCCACCTCTTACTTAGCCCCATTACACTAAATACTGAATTGACAAAAAAGCCTTACCATAAACCTGGTCAACCAGCTCAGTATCTTTCTATTTCTAATGTCTATGTTGAAGAACCAAGTATGTCATTCTCAGACTAGAGAGGAAAATTAAATCAAAACTCTTAAAGTGAAACATAGCTATGCATCTATTCAGCAATTTTTTTTCACACTTCTACTTTAATCTCTGCTTGTGTCTTCTCTGAAGAAGGCTACAAAATGTCAGAGAAGTAGGCATCATGAAGGAAATTCTAGGAAAACAAAAATATTTGAGGAAAAAAACTCCAGTGATGGGAGAAAGCAAAGAAGCAGAATTCTCTGAAGTTTAATTATGGAGTCATTTTGGCATAAATAAAATAGCCCAATTATAGATTGAAAAATAAAGAGGCACACTATGTTGATGCCTGGTAACCTGGAAATCTGTCAAAGCCATAAATATATTCCTGTTGTTCTTTTTTTTCCTGTGAGTGCATCACACTTAGATGAATCTTCCAAACTGAAGTGGACATATATGTAGGAAGTAAAAATTTACTTCAACTCTATTTCCTGAAAGGTTAGCTTTAAAGAAATGGGGTTCCACACATTGAATTAAGGACAGGTCTCCCTGCATTGCAATCATGTGAAAGGAGAAATATCTTACAGAGTTTCAGAGTCAGAAAATGGACACAGAACTCATGGTGATTAATAATAAACTGTTTTGCAGTCACAGTGTTTCAGACAACATTATCATCAATTAGTATGGTAAAAAATATTAATAAAAGTACCATATTATAAAAAATGTGCTATAGAAAAGCAACACAGCATTACATATAAATATTTTTTCTTATTGTTATGTAATCTAGTGATTGGAAGTAATTTTTTTTTTTTTTTTTACCTTTTCAAAACTAGATTTCTATGAAGATTATAGATTTTATGCATATTCACCATCTTGGTAATTCTGGAGTTACATCAAGGGCAAGAAAATTTAGTCTGATACCCTAATACCATGGTTTCAATTTCGTAATTAACCTTTTAACAGAAAATAGGTGAATTAAGGTGATAAAGATGTAGGAACGAAACAAAACAGATTTTTAAACCCTGGAATCTGGATAAAATATTTTCAGATTTCTCAAGAGGCTGGACTGCAGTTTTTAAATGACACCTTAACTCTAGTTCCTCATCAGAGAAATTTTAGGAAAAGCTAAAAGAAAGCAAAAGTCTCTGAAACCAGATGGTAATTAAGCACAGTTGTTAATTATTTTGACTAACAAGCTCAAAGATCATCTGAGAAATGGGTCTAATTAGATCTTTAGTATCTCAAGAAGAAATTATAAATAAGTGTATTAAATCAGAAAAGCACAGTTAAATATGTTGCACTTGGGAAGGAGTGTATGTCAGTATGAATGAAGATCAGGCAATATCCATGTAAAGGTCAGATATTTTTGAAATATTTAGGGAAGTAGCTACAGGGTAGGCTAAGGGTGAAGTCTTTAAATTGGATGAACAACAAAAAAATTTCCAGTATGAATTTTCCAGACTATTAGGAGCCATAGGATTTTCTGCTATTTGACATTTTAAACTTCATCAAGTTTTCCTTGCTTTACAGAAACAGTGCTTATAGTTTTCTCCAAAATAAGCAAGCAATAAGTAGACAAAAAGCCAAATAATTCTTCTCTACCAACTCTTTATGTGGACATTGGTGACTGTTGCAAGCTTTGCATTTCAACAATTCTGGAGAAAGTAAGCACACTTATTTTCAGGGCAGCCTTTAAATTTCCTTGACCTTAAGTGATGTGGCATTAAATCAAGTTACACTAAGGAAACAGCACTGACCATTCTGACAATTGATTTCTCACTTGTGATGGATGAAGACATCTATATAGTAATTCTCTTAGATTTATAGCTGTTGTTAGGAGCAGTAACCATGGTCTTCTTGAATCTAAACAGTTTTATATGAAGTGGAGGGATTGCCCAAGTGAGCTGCTTATATTTTTCTTTTGCTGCCCTTTGAAGATCACAAAACTATTGTTTATCATTTCCAGAGACCTTTTGTCTGAATAAAGGCCATAGAAGCTTATGATGAGTGAGTGTTAGAAAAAAGTTGGAAAAATTACTGGAAAAAAATTACTGAGAAAATTTAATACTAGCAAGCCAATGTAAGTGGTGAAAATTGTTTTTAAAGAAATTGATTTTCAATAGATTTGGTGAAATAAAGAGAGATGGATTAACAAATTAAACTTTCCTAAACATCAAAAGTGTTCCCAACCTCTGTAAAATGGAATCAACATAAGCATTTTTATTCCTCTAGACACTTTTATTTTAGATAAAAATATCAGTGCCTTCTTTTTGAAAACACTGAAGTCAATTGAAATATAGTACTTATCCTTTTGATTTTCACTATACTACTTGGAAGTTACATCATTTTCTGCATTTTTCCAAGATGAAAGCTACTTTAAATTACACAGTGTTGACACTAATCCATCAAACATTGGTTTATGCAAACTGTTCCCCAGGACCTAGTAGATTCCAAAGGACTTGCAGGTGAAGTTCACCTGAACGTTTCCAAGTTATTAAAGTTCTAATCTTTGATGTTCACAGTGGTTATCTCTCTGTCCCAGTATTTGTCTTTCAAAATAAATAATAAAGAGAAGAATTTGCATGGTCAGTTATGTGACTTGATGAAGTAAGCCACTGAGATCAGCTCAGCTGGTTAGAGCATGGTGCTAATGCCAAGTGGATTTGATTGCCGTATGGGCCGTTCACTTCAGAGTTGGACTCCATTGATCCTTGTGGGCCCCTTCCAACTCAGAATATTCTGTGATTCTGTCAATGTTAGTCACTACAAATTTCCAGGAGAATACCTAGGATTCACTTCTTTCTGTATAATTTGAGACTGGGTTACTTATCCTTCATATTAATTCTCCCAGGATTCTCTTCAAGCAAGAGCAGACAATATAGGGAAAAACCTTTGTCTCAGAAAGATTACTGGAAATATCCAAACTCATTTTAGATTAATCTGATTTTAAAAAGTTAGAGGAGCAGATATTTAGCACGTTAGCTGTATTTAGGTACCTCAGAATGCAGAATCACAGATTACCAAGTTCTGGCTACTAAATTAATGGTTTATGTTTTTAAAAAAATTGTATTAAATTTGCAGGTTTTGTTAAATGCCCTTAGCAAATATTAAGGAATATGTTTTTACCTTCCCAGGGTCCTTTTCAAAAGAAATTGTTCCTTAAATTTAGAACAGCTGACTTGCTCTTCATGGACTATACAGTGTGGTGACCTGGTTTTGGTTCCTAGTAGAGCCTTGTGTTAAGTTATCAGCCCCTTGTCTCCATCCTACCTGCTGTAATCCTTCTGAATTTCCTTGTATGGTCCTGTTTTAGAAGCCTCTAAGTTGTTCAGTACCTTATTGGTCTCCTGTACGGTCGCCCCTCCCCATACCTTTCCAATTGGTTTGTTCATATTATGCTTCAGACCCCGGCTACCCTGCCTATAAAGTCCCGTGCCTCCATTGTGTGAGGTCTTTTGGCCTCTGGAGTTCTTCCCCTGAATAAACCTATGAACCCCAAGCCGAGACCCCTCTCGCTTCTTTATCTCCTCGATGCCGTTCAGCTGTGAGCTGCCTCTGACTGCCTCTCCGGGGCAGTCAGGGAGCGTCCGGTGCCCGAAGTCAGAGCCTGCTAGCAAGGGGAGAGAAAAGAAACTACAACAATACAGATCAGTTTTAAGTTTTCAAACCTTCAACTTTTATTGGAATTGTTGCTACTGTGCAAAGCACATCTAGTGTACTGGTATTTATTGCTACCCTGCATTATTTCTTTATTATTTGAGCAATAAACCAGCACACTATTGCTTTGCCCATTGTAATTATCCACAACCCAGGAGATTTTTTTTTACCTTCAGGAAAGAAATGAGATGAAACAATATTGATTAGTAAGAAAGTAAAAATAGAATTAGTCCTTCAGCACAATTCCTTACATAAAGAATTGTTTTGAAGGAAGGTTTTAGCACCTGAACAAGAATATCTTATGTCCCTGGGATCAGCACTAACTGCTGTTAGCTACATTGCTTTCATAAAATTGTATTATGCATTTGATCTTCCTCCCACATAATTGGAGTCCAAGTGTTTTACAGCATATCAAGAATTTTTATTACATTCACAGTTTTAATAATTGTTTTGCAATTAAATATAGATGTAGTAAAGTTAGATACAGAGGTATTTTATCTGGTTTTGCTGTCATGTGCCTTTAGTAAAAGTCAATTTCTTGCAGTTATTTAAGGAAATATCTATAGATTCTATGAGTATGTATTTATGCAGGTTTGAGCAGATCAGGTTTATATGTCCAGAAAACCTCTATTTTCTAGACATTTTCCAAACATTTTTGCCTTGATTCCTCAGCACTGACTGCTTCTTTTTGTCTTTGAACTCATGTCCTCTACTTCATCCTCTGTCCTATTGCCATCAAATAGGATTTTATGAAAGAAGCAAGTTAAAAGTCTCATCAGTTTATGTTTTTGCTATGATGCTAATACTTCCAACACCCTTGATCTGTTGTCACTGAGCACTGCACTCTGTAGCAATTTAGATATAAATTTTTATGAATTTCATTCACTCCTCAGGTTAACAATGAGGTATGGTAATGCCATTTCTGGCTTGTGCTTATAACTCAATAAATTGCTTACACTGCTTACATAATGTCAGTGCTAGAGTTTTTTCTATGCCTTCATATGGATAACTTTATTTTTCTTGTGACACTTTTTTACAGCAGTTACTTTCATTTTAAAATGATGAGGTAGTTCCAGTTCCTATTGCTGCAAACTTCAGAGGAGGTATAATAAAAAAGGTTTGTATTTGGGTTTTCCTACCTTCTCTGGGTATTTTCTTCAATACTGGTTAGGCTTGAACTCATTTTAGTCCCCTGATTATTCGTTTTGCCTTCCCAGTAATTTGTATGCTTTCCTTAAGGTACCTGACTGGAAAGGTTTCTGGCAGAGAAATTCAGTCACAACCTTGGAATGACTTGAATTAAAGATCACACTTGTAAATAGTACGACCACTATGAGGCTGGAAGACTGGGCTAATTTGGGGAAGAATGTCTTTTCCATTTCTTGCTAATAAACACTTAACAAGCACTTATATGTAACCTTATCTTTAACCTACTTAAAAAACTATGAGCTTTACAAAACTTCTGTGAGTCGTGTTCAAAACATTTTTGGGGCATATGTACCTGTTATAGCTGTCATACAATAGGGCTGCTGCAGTTCTGGAGGAAAACTGAGAGTTTACAAACATTTGTAATGAACTCATTAGAGTACACAATTTTGTGTTAATTTTATCCATTAAATGTTGACTTTTTAATCCTAATATCTGGTTATATCTGACATTAATAAATCAGATGATCAAAGAAGAAAAAAACCAAATAAACTGAGGCAGCTACTTTGGGCAACCAGCCTTCTAAGGTAAAAAATGTCAAGATGTTCTTCTGCCGTTTACTAAAGTAGCTCACCATGATCTCACTGCTGGGCGAAAGATCTAAGTGTTTGGCTATTACAACCCCAGGATCAGAGATAATGCTTTGTAGTTTGGGGGTTGTGAAAACCCTTCACCTGACCTCATCTGCAGATTACCCCAAAATTTAATCTCTCAAGTGTTTTAGAGTAATGGGTCTTTCTGTTGGTGTTACCCACTCTAAGGAGCTTTGCAATCCGCAGTCTCCTCAGGGAATTGCTTTGCTTCTGCAAAGCCCAGTGGCCAAACTCTGCTGTGCAAATCTATGTATATACTTCTTTCTGACTATACCACAAGAAAAGACAACATTTTCTGTTTGATGCTGAAAGAAATTGCTAAAAATGTGTCATTGAATGCAGGGAAAAAAGGGGAGCATCACTGTTTGAAGGACTGAAGAGAAGCAATAGATAGGACCGTACTTATACAACTATATTGATTTAAGGGCATGATTTTTTCACCCAGTTAGTAATGCAGGCATGAGTAAAGAAACCTCATATACTGTCCTGCTGTAACCATGGCCAAATGACCTGACAGTATTGATTTGAACCTGGGAAAAGATGACCTTAAGGAGCTTGTCAACCCAAGTCTATACAGGGAGAACCTTGGAGAAACTCCTGGGGATTGTGAAGAATTTGGAGTCATTGTAATGTATGGAGTATTTAGAAATTGGCATCCAGCCAGTCACTCAAACCTCATTTTGATCCAAGTTTTAAAATGTAAGCAAATGTCCCTTACAATTAAAATAATGAATTATAAGGAATATTAATTATTCATGAGCAGTAACTGATAAGCAGTATATATGTACTTTAGCAGAAGCGATTTGTTTAACTATAAAATCAACTGAAGCAGGTGTAAGACAGTTGAAAGAATTTAGCATTCTCTTTTCATTTGCCCTCTCCCCTTTTCCTCCAGTTTTCTCTGGTAATTTTAACTGATAAAAACAATGCAATTGAGATAGAAATGTAAAGCAAATTAATTTATGACCATTTAGTTTCAACCAGGTCTGATTTTTTGTAATGGTAGGTCCTGCTTGCTTTCATCTGGTAAATACATGAGAAATCTTGTATTTGGATGGTGTGTATGCCCTTATTTTTATGTTCCTTATCTTCTAAAAGGGCTGGGCTGCAAGGCCTTTATCCAAACAAATGCGAAGTTCACAGGCATAAAAGTCATGGTTTGAGCCATGAGCATGACATCATTTCTTTTAGACTTGCCTGGAATACAAACTTCTAATTTAAATCTGTTTGCAGTTTTCATTCCAGAGAATCCTGTGAGAACTTTAGGGAGATGAGCAAAAACCCATGTTTAGATGAGGATGAGAAGGTTAAGATAAACTTTACAGGGGTTCTAATTCTGCCATAGTTCCTGCTTCTTTGTAGCGTTTCTTAGTGCACTTTTCTGTTGCCATTTCTAAACTTTAACTCTGGAAACTTTTATTTATAAAAAACTGAGCGTGTTGAAGTGTCTTCTGAGCACTGTTGAATGTTGTTGAAGCAACTGAAACATTGGTTCTTTTCAAGTCTCTTTAGTAAATATGAAGAGAAGGCCAAGCAGCGGACACAACAGATCTGATCCTCAAAAGACATTGTTCACAGAACTCTGCTTCCTGAACAAAAATGTCCATTACAGGTTAATCAGTTCTGTAACAGAAAAGAGCACTTTGCAAGAATCACTAGCTGATTAAGTAGTTTTGTCCAGTTATTTTCAGCTACAAAGGAAACTGAAAAAGCTCAGAGCACATAGTTATTCAGTGAACATTTCAACAGCAATACTGAACTCAGTCCTTTCCACCATTTCCCTTTTACCATTTTCTTTAGTATTCCTTAGTATAGCAACTTCTTCCTTATAATCTAGTTGAAGAAATTTTATTGATTAGACAGAGTAGTAGACTATTAAATAATGTATGTAAAGAGTGATTTCTGAGATATTTTTCAGCTATGAGGGCAGAGCCTTGACTAGTATTCCCAGATTAAACAGTCAGAGGTGCATTATTCCTGTAGCACAGACTTTCCTGAGCAGTTCTTTGATATGAGACAAAAACATAAACACAGAGATTTTGGTGAAAGAACTCTGAATTTTTGTTTGCCTTCTGGTACTGCATTTGTTTTACCTTTTCTCTTGGTTGTGAAAAATATCATCACTTAAAGTTTTTCACTGCTCAAAAGCTTTTCTCAATTCTCTCCTAAGGCAGTTGATGTAATCCTGTTGAGCTTTGGCAAGGAAATTCACATTATGTCTGGAATGGTAAAAAAAGGAAGTGCCTTAGCCTACAGGAAACGAAATTTAATGACCATTACATTACTGGAAAGTTGTCACTGTAATAATATTTCCAATTATTATTCATTCATATTCCTAATTTTTTCATTATTATCTCAAAAAAGGTGTTTTTAAAATATCTAGAAAAGAAAACCTAAGAATACTGAAGATGTGACTGACCCAACAACAGCTGTCAAAAAAAGTAAGATGTAGAAATCTGAACTAGTCACAAATGGCTTTTCTGCATGTAATGGCAAGTGAATAGCTTTCTATTCCAAGGCTTTTGGTGCTTAATATAAAACATGATGAAGGGTCCAAAGGAAAGAGGCTGCTCCAGAGGTGATAAAGAAAGCCTTGAAGACTATCCTAGACTAGGTCTCTAACTGGAAATAATTGTGGTTTGGTCAGACAAATCTCAGACTTATGTTACAGATTTACTGAGAATCAAGACTGGTAACTGCTTAGTACAGAACAGAGAAGAGTATCACAGTTCTTTTATGTTCCTGATATAAAAACGCTGATGGGAATTTTGAGTCAACACAAATGCAGTCTTACAGCAGCCTGGATATTTTGGTGTTTCAGAAGACATGATTTCACTTCAAGTGAATGAGCTGTCTGAAACAGACTGTTATAGTGCTTTTAAATATTAAAACATATTGTGCAATTTTATTAAATATTTTCAGATTTGCTGTTTAGGCAATGACAACTTGATAACCCCTTCTTTTTTTATCTTCTATCTTCTAAGGCTAGACTGATCATGATATTAAGTGTTCAAGGAAGTACACAATATTTCTAAGGAAAATGGTATCCTTTAAGAAACATCTAATCTCTCCATTCTACAAATTAATCACATTGGCCTTTAATTCAAATTCTAAAATATTAATAAAACTATAGTGTGTTCATGACTCAGGACTTTATCTAAAAATTCCATTGTATAAAATTCATGTATTTATGTAGGTATTTATACGTGCCACTTAATATTTAAAGACAGAATTATGTAAAGAACTAGTCTGGCTGTGCCCCACTAAATTTTTTGAATACTTGGAGCATCTCAACCAATGAATTGAAAATCATTTTAGATTGATTTGGCTTTTCAACAAAATTCCACACTTTTAAAAAAGGCTATTAAAAATAATAACTTTAGAATTATTTTGTGAATAGAAACTAGGCATTTCAAAACAAGGGACAGAAAATAGGTGGCCAGCTTTCTATATTTTCAAATGCCAGAGAGAGAGAGTAAAAATGGTTTAGTAAGTGGACTATTCATAGTATAATTAAACAGTAAGTTCTGATACTTGGTTTTACAGCTAAAATGTATTCTCTCTACATTTTTCAATTACAGGTGAATCTTAGTTTTCTGCTATAACACAAAATCTTGCTTTGTTGTGCAGCAGAATTTAAAATATGAAATTTTCACTAAGCACTTACATTTCTAAAAGATTACTCACTACTGTTCTGTGACTTTCTGTTAACTTCTAGAATTTTTTTGGAGGAATTCAATAGTGGGAACAAAGTCTGACATTGTATTCCAAATGGCACTCTGTCTATTGCACTAAGCATTGTTAGGATGATATAAACATTATCCAGGAAGATTGAAGAGGAAAGAAATTATGAAAAAAGCAAGATAGTAAGCCTACAAAGGTTGAAATGTTTTCAAGGACTGATAGTAATAGCACTTAGTTTTGATTCGTTGTTGGTTTTTTCCTGTAAAAAATCTTTCTTCATAAGCAACAGTGAAGATAGGTGAGAAAAGAGACCTTACCTGTGTTGTCCCTAAACTCGATGTCATTCAAGTAGCAAATTATTTTCTCTTACTGCCTGTGTCTTGGACTATCTTCATCTTAGGAGCTCAACAGACTGTGAACTGCATTGTCTCTAGAGCTGTGTCTAGCTTTTCTCTCAGCAACCCATAGAAAAATTGATTGTATCTTTGTGTTTGGGGTTTCAATTCCATCTTTTATGGGGTTTTTAAAAGTAAATCACTTCCCCGGGGGTATCCAAAAGAATGTAGATGTTTTTCTCCATGTTTTATGCTTGTTCTTTGTTTTATGTCCTTGCTCATAGTTCCCTTAATATGATTACCCTGCCCTTCCCTCCAGCAAGATCACTGGTGGTCAGAATCACTTCAGACATTATTCAGACTTTAGGGATTTCTTACAGATTTTTTCAGTAAAGAACTATTTGACAGCACATGTGAACAGTACTGATACTTCTGTAGAGAGTGACTTATTTTGGCTTTCATCCTCCCAGCAATGTTTGAGTCTTTGTAGAAATGCATGTTATTTCTATCTCCTCTATGCTGTGCAGAGCTGGGAAAATTTCTGCTCTGCATGTCTCATCTCATTTTGAATGCATTCCCCAACAGTACAAGAGGGGATATTTGTAGGATGTATTTATGAAAGCAGCATTTAGAGTTTAAAAAACTATTTACTTTCATATATATTTCCACTCTTGGAATCTACATGATTTTTAAAATCAGGACAAATAGAAAAAAGCTTACAAATAAAACACGTAAGAAAATGCAGTAAGAGATAAAGGACTGTAAATGCCATATTCATTTTAAATTGAAGGAAAGTTATAATATTGCATTATTAGAGGTCAAGTGGTTGAATAAAAACTGATCCTTTTCCAGGGCTGCTCTCTGAGTTCCTTTGAATATTATTGTGCAAATTCTCAACAGCTAAGAAATGTCAGAGCTCTCCTCAAGCCAAAAGTTTTACCTTCTCTAAGGATCTCTCCTTACCTGTTATGTGCAAAACGCACAGTGCCTTGTGAGATTTTTTCATTTACTTTAATAGATTTTGAGCATTCATGGTCACTGCATATATATGTCCTACAGAGCTCCCCAGAGATGATCATCATTTCCTAAAGATGAGATTCTGCCACCTGTTATCACAGAAGATATAAGCTTTGGGACTCTTTAGATGAGAGCTATCCATGCTTTTAAACTGAGTATATCCACTACTATGTGAAGTTTATGTGAAGTTTATTTTTTAGAATTGGAAAAAATTACTTAGCCTGTTGCCAAGAGTACTGTGGAAGTAAAAGAGAAACAAACCAAGAAAACCCCAAAAGCTAAAAACATTACAGGCCTAAAGCCCTAAAAGCACTTCAGGCATTTTCACATCTAAATTGTTAATGCCCTTTAAGAAAGGGGTCAAACATTCCTGGAGCTTTCCATTGTCTGATACTTTATTTGAACTAGATGTGAAGCTGTTATCTCTCCCCTGTTAAGGTTAACAGACAGTAGTACAAACAGGTTTCAACAGCTCTGCAGAATGTTTTGAAGTGGGCCAATTTTAGACTTTTCCAAAAACATTATTTTCCTAAGTAGTACCAGTATATTTCTGGATAAGAACAGGTTTTTAAGGTGAGTTTTCTGTGAAGAAAAAAAAAAATGCTTAAGTTCTGGGTAACCAGAAAATAAATTAAAAGTTAGGTGATTTGGTCATGGTGACATCAGAATGAAATAATTTCCTATAAATATGCCTGGAAATGTGAAATATCTAGATGGAAGAACAAGTTCTGAGCTAAAGTATATGCTGTAACCCCAAAAAGTTCTGTGAGCACAAACAATTAAAGTAATTTATTTGTACCTTTTGGCACAAATACTCTGTCAATCTCAGTAAGACCTTAGACATGGTATTTGAAGATTGTGTTTTCATCACAATTTTTGCTTTCTGCATTTCCCAATTAGTGTATCATTTTAGTGACTAAAATAAACTAGAAAGTTATTTGTATATTCTTCTTCAATATCAGATAGGGTACAGCTTCTAATGAATGTAATATTTCTTCTCACTTTCAAATGTAGATGCCAAATCAAGTTTTATGTGACTTGACACCTACCTTCTGCATGGCTGTGATTCAGGGCAGTACAAAGCCTTTCTAATACATAAAATCCCTCAGACAGATTTAACTGAAAATTATCAAGTTGTTTGTTCTTTAATAAATCAGATGTTTATTAAGTGAGAATAAATTAAAATACTTGCATCAATTTAAATACCTATGTTCCACTAACTGACAGATCTGAATTACTAATGATTCACCAAGGGGAAATTTATTATTAGTGATAAGAGGATCGCTTTTCAATAATCTTTTAAATTATTCAGAGAAATAATACTCTGTGCATTTTAATATATAACACGGATTTGCAAATCATTTATCACAACTATTTTTTTCAAGTGAATAGAAAATATCCTAAGCAACATGCAGAGAAGCATTATTAGATACACATATAAAACACAAAGCTAGATTCATAAACTTATGATTTTACACAAGAGGAGTTCTTCTTTTCAGAAAATTCATCTTCAACATCTGATGGAAATAAACACACATTTTTCCACATTTTGGAATCACCTCATTATAATGAATAGTAAGTGAAGAGACTTTATGTCATAAAACTTTTTATTATTACACTTCAAGTAGGACTTATTTTCCCTCATTAAACCTGGTTTCAAACCAGATGAAAGAGTATGATAGCTATAAAAAGTAAAAAATCTTAATATGCCTAACAGGTGAAAAATATTAGTTGGGGAATGTCATGAATAAATATAGACTTATGTTTATAGAAGAAGGCAAAAACTGTATTTTCATTCTGTAAAAAGGTATTTAGATGTAGTCATGCTTCACAGTAAATTGGGAGCTTATAGTGAATCTGAAACTGAGTTTAAAATAAAAAGATAAATTCTAGTCGAAACTAAATGCAAATATAGCATTTCTGTACATTGGTGTTAAAAGGGCATTATTTCTCCCTTTTCACCCTTCTCCCTTGAAGTTTTGATACTTAAAATCCTAGAAAAAAAATATTAAGTTTTATGAGAATGTTTTGATATATATAGTAGGGTAAGTAAAAGCAGAATATATCTTCTTTGTGCTTCAACTAGAACTGAATAGAAAGAAAATCATCTAGATAGAAGAAAATTTATAGTCTTTTATTGTGTCATGATCATAGGCATGATATGACTAGAGCAAACTAATCATACTTAGGTGTGTATATGCATTTGATCAGAATTAAGTCTGGTTTTCCTATTTTCTTATTTGCTAGATGACATAAAAGATCTTCTGCAGTAAAAATTACATTTGCATTGCTACACACCAGGAGTTACAAGAAGGTTTTATTAACAAGGGTGTCCCCATTGTAGGTCAGACAGAGAAAAATCAAAGGATTGAGCAGTTTGCATAAATGATTCTGAGAAAAAGAAACAGAACACAGATAACCTGGATACTAACTAAGCCATTATCTAAACATGCAAGTGTTCCTTTTAAGCCTATGTTCCTGTGAAATTAGACTTCTGCAATGGTAAATGTTTGTAAATCCGCCATCAGCCTTTTCCTCTGTCTCTTCTCCTCCCCAGATCCTTTAGATGTCATTGCAGTCAGAAGACCGAGGGGATCAAAAGCAGGAGATGCATGATGCTCCTACTGGGCTTTGGTTCCACATCCCACCATCTCAGCCCTCAGGCTGTTGAAACATCACCCACTATCTCTTCTGCTCCTCTTTTCTCTCACTAGGAAGGAAAGACTGTCACAATTTTAGAGATACCAAGGACAAGTATCATGAATTACCTAAGCAGATTTCCCCCAAATGTTGTCTGCTCTGGCCTTCCACTTGAAGTTAGATCAACGAACACGCTGAAACTCATTTTATCTGGAAAAGATGGTGAAATACAGCTGTGCGCAGATTTGGATTCCTCTGGGGCTCTGTGCAAGGAGTCTGAAAACCTGCTGTTCTGCATAAGTAGAGGTGGAGGGCCCGCCCCCAATGGCCACAGCAGTCAATCACAGTGGCTCCGCCTCTGAAGTAGAAGACTCCTCCTTTGAGGAGGAGTCTGAGGGCGGGACAGAAGTGTAGGGCCCTCCCCTCCTTCCAGAAAGTTCCCCTCCATTCGGTTGTCTATTGGTTGTTGTTCATTGTACCCTCCCCTTGAAAAATTTCATTGGATCCCTGACCCCTAGACCCTCCCCTCTGCCGCGTTCCTATTGGATGTTCCCCTAAACCCCTCCCATTTTTCCTTCCCTTAAAAGCCCCTGCACAGCCTGTTCTCTCAGAACGTCTCCCTGCTTTGTTCTCCCTTTTGGGTCTCCGCGCCCTTCCCTCAATAAAGGGAGATCACAAGGGAGACCCCCCTCCCGCAGCCCTTCACCTTGTCTGCCTTCTTTCTTCGCCGCCTCTGCCTGCCTCCCCAGGAGTTGCTCCACCTCTTTGTGCGAGCCAACCGCACCCTGCCCGGACCTAAGTGGCAGCCCTCGAGTTGCTGGTCCTCGGGCCGCTTGGAATAGCGTCCTCGCGGAGGACAGCAAAGGACTGCCAGGCAACAAGTAGAAACTAAAAATAATAGAGACTTAGCACACTTTTACTAACATTTAATTTGCAGTATATTATAAGGACCACTTTCTTTAATTGGAAGCTTAACGAAAGACTTAGTAATAATTTGCTGCTGCCAAATAATATCTAGATTGCTGTTCAAGTAAGTGCAACTCTGTAAAATTAAGAGACTGCTTTAGAGCATTCTTTAGATTCTTCATGTGTTTGTGTTCATAAATTCTTGGTTACTGATGATCACAAATACTTACTGCCGTTCAATTGAATTACATTTTGTTTTTATACAGATGAATGGATTAGCTACAAGCCAAGTGATAATTCACACAGCTAAAACTATTTAAAAGGATATAAATGATTTGATTAATCGCCAAAAAAAAGACAGTGGAAAATAGGGTTCAAATCTTTTACACTTAGTGGAGTACTGTGAAGTTACAGTGCCTAATGGGATGATATTTTTAATGTATGATATTTCAATCCTATCTTTTCAATTTTAATCTGGGGTGATATCTTACTGGTTTAGAATATAGTTCTTAATTTGTATAAGAAATACTCTGTAGGTCTCTACTTATGGTAATGTCATCCCTTCCTTGCAGGATATGCTGTAAGGGAGAGCATCTTTTCCAGAGCTGATGGCTTTCTTCAAGAGTCTCTTTGGTTAGTTTTTGAGTTCTTAGCAGGTATGTTTTCTCCAAGTTTCAAAATATCATCTTCTCTCTGACTTCAGGGAACTTAGGGAGAATCATCCTTTTCAAGTAAATAAGTATTTGAGGTGTGCATTTCTATCACAAGACTCCTCCTTTTTTTTTTTTTTTTTTTTTTTTTAAGTATGACATGAAGTAAATATGATTAATGAAACTATCTAAGTTGTTTAGAAGTATTTTGATGTACCCAGTCTTTCTTTTTGGTTTTTTGTTGGGTTTAATGCAAATATTTGTTAAATGGACTGGAAAACAAATAACTTCTACAATTTTGAAGATTGAATTTATTCTGATATCAGTCTCATTAATAACTACAAGTGTATATAAAATTAGAATCTGTTTTCCCTGTCTTCTCAAGGTTGTGCTGTTTGACTGAAGTTGTTCACTAAAACACAGTTTCCACTGGGTAGATAAATAAGTAATAACATTTGTGTATCTGAGTCAGTTCTGTTTATTGCCAGGGAATTGATACTCTCTCCTCCAGTGCTCGTCTCTCTCTCTCTTGTTGGCAGTTTGCTCTTCCCTCCAGGTCTCCATTTCATGCATCCTATCAGCTGGTTGATATAAAGCTATAGTTGATTCAGAGGAATACATTCACTCTTAGGATCTGATGGATTGAGCCTCGTGAATCAAACTCCCAACCTCCTTTTTGCTCACTCCCCTCTTACTGGTGATGGAGAGAAAAAAAGAAGAAACTCATGAATCAAGGTAATGACAATTTCATAATAAAAGCAAAAGCTGTTTTTGCAAGCAAAACAGAAAGAGAAATTAATTTAGTTCTGCCCACCAGCAGGCAGAAGTACAAGTTCTGGTAAGTGGGGCTTCCAAATGCATAGCAGTTGCTTGGTAAGAGAAATGCCATAACCATGAATGTCCCATCTTCAGCCTACTTTCCCTGAGTTTTTATTGCAGAGTGCAACATCATGTGATATTGCACATCTCTTTTGTCAGTTTGGGTCAGCTGCCTTGACCATGTTCACTTACAGTCTCTTGGCCACCTCCACTTTACTGACTAGGGAGCCAGTGGGTGGGAGGGAAGAGGAGGTCTTGATACTGTGCAAGCACTGCTGAGCAGTAGCCAAAATATTGATGTGTGTTATCAGCCCTGGTTTAGCCACACATTGAACACACAGCATCATACAGGCTAACCTGAAAAAATTTAACTCAAAACTTTATCCCATCCAAACCCTGTACATAAAAATACAATAAGCACTATATATTGAAAACATTGAGGCTGTCTTATGAAATAGATGAGAGATTGAGTTACAATTGACTTTCTGACTAAAGACACTGATTTGTATTTTTATTGCATGTTCTATTGTATCTGGTTTTACTAATATTCATAGAAATTTCAAATCTTCAGACATTTTGTCCCTTGCCTGAAATTACTGAACAGGCAAAATAGTTACTAGACAGGGACAGATAAGAATAAAGACACGTATGCAGCCCAATCGGGCAAGTCTCGCTTTCTGTGGTTCCAGGCAGCCCTCCTTTCTCTTCTCCCTTTTTCAGGGTTATACTACATAATCAATTAAAATGACTGTGAAAAAAGGAAGTGAATTACTATGAGATTAAGTTTAGTGATAGTACAAAATGAAAAACATGAGCAATACACAGCAGAGTGCTACAGACATTCCAGTGCTCTACTTTTCTGCTTTTACTAGAACACCAGAGACTTGCCCAATACTTGCTACCTCCACAGTCTCTTACACCATGCTACATGAGCTAATACTCAAGTTCTTTCTACTCTTCTGAAACAAAGGGCATGTTACTGTTCCATTGCTTAGGAATGCAGCACAATAGCTGTGGAGAGAATCTCCTGGGTTCTTCAGCCCTGTCTTCTGATATTTCAAGCACAAAATAATAAAATAAGAAGCTCTTTGCTCAAATTGCCTAGAAGGTGACTATATGGATATATTAAATCATATAAAACATTGTCTGGAGGTTTCTGTCTGTTTCTTTCTGCTGACTAAAAGACAGTCAAGATTTCAAGATTGAGTTGCTCAGGCATAAGGATGCTTAAAATTAGGTAAAACTAATATACCTTAGATACTGAGTGTGGAAGGACCCACAAAACAATTACACCAGAAAGCAACACACCACCACCCCAAAGCCTCAATACCTTAAATAAATACAAATATATAGTAGAAGACCACAAAATCCTACATCTCCAATGAGCTACAAGGCTAAACTAGATCAATTCAGGTATTTATGAAAATAATTCGTCATAGTTTTACTTAAAATATTACTTAAACTAAATCTTTCCCAACAATCAAGAATAAACAAAGGAATCCTTACCAGTCATTGACTATCCAATCTCAAAAAAAAGCATTGTGACTCCAGGCTGGACAATCAATTTAATCCACAGCATAAACAGGCAGCTGATTCAGGCAGTGAACTCTACCTAATGCAATAAAACACATATGGCTTGCAAAAAAATCTCAGAAATAACAACAAAAAATCCCAACATCATCCCATTATATTTTCAAACTGCACAGAGGCGGTAAACTACAATTTCACAATGCATTCCTATCTATGGGAATTTTTTTCCAATGCCTCTACAGGCTTAAAAAACTGCACTTTAAAGCAATTTTGATTCTGTGCCTCAACAAGAGATTCAGGTGGTTATTTCAGAAGTTCACTTGCCAAATGATCTGAAACCTTATATAATATCCAGTCTAAACTTATACATAGTCATTTATCATGTACTAATATTATTCTTAAAATTAAAGGATTTTTCTTTCCTTGATATATCCCCTCTCAATGTAGTTATAAAAAGTCATTATATCCCCTCTTAACCTTCCCCAGCTAGGCTAGGCAAACAGAGATCTCCTTAATCTTTTCTTTGTAAGGTAAATATTCCATTCCTTTATTCGTATCTCTTCTCTAAATCTGATCCAATTTAAATTAATCACTCCTGAGAGAAATGATTAGAGATGTACACAATATTCCAGATGAGGCCTTGTGTTGTGTTATTTACATTCTGCTTTCACTTAGAAGAATGTGTCATTCAGTGCATTCTACAACAGCAGTAGCCTTGTTTCAAGGCTACATCATTCTTGCAGTTCATATTCAACTCCAACAAATATCACCAGATATTTTACCCATTTCCTCATATCAGATTGACAATGTTCCTTTTGTAGCAAATTTTTATTATTAATTCTTGAAAATACACCTTTGAACTTTGTGGTGTTAAATTGCATTGCATTTGTGTGATTCCTATCCTTACAATGAACAGATCCTCTTGATGCAGACTCAGAACCTTGTAGTTTGTTCCTCAACTGTATAAATAGTTTTCATTTCAATGTCATAAACAAATATAGTATATCTTTTCAGTTCCAACACTGATGCTTGAGAGGTGTCTTTGCTGATTTTCCTTCAGCCTGTCTTGCTATTTGAGTATAGCTGGGGATAGTGTCCCTCCTACAAACTTCTTTCACACCCTGCGTTAATCACTGCAATCACAATGTTTAAAGCTAATTTTCTTTCAAGAAATCTTACCAAATGTTATCTTAAGTCTGAGTAGAGTAGCTTTACTTTATTAGCCTCTGTAGGAAATGAGTTATGTAAAAAGATAAGTTAGTCTGACACAATTTGTATGAGATAAAATCATATTGTACTGTAAGTTCAATTTACCTCTATGACCCTAGTTAGTTCTTGTTCAGAATCTGCTCTAATGCTTCGCATAGTATTATAATCTGATTATCTGCTTGGATCATGAGCTTTCCCCACTGCTTTTTGTCTTCATACTACATTTGTTCTCCAAAGTTACTACCACCAGATATACAGTTTACTTTTAAAAGGCTTCTACTAGATTTGCAAAACCATGTGCTAATTCATTCAGCTGACTTGAACATGTTATCAAACCCTAAACCTTTCACACTTAGAAATAAAAATTTTGCTTCAAATTTCCATCCCAGAATTTGTATCATGGTCTTCACATTTGAAGCAGATAATGTATCTCGTCATAAAAATGTTGCTCAAATTAAAACAAACAAACAAAACTAACAACAAAAACCAAAACGCAAACAACACAAACCCAAAACAAATTCCATTAATGATAGGATTAATTAAAAATTATGGCCATTTCTAGATCTTCTTTGCTGGTTTCTAATTCCAAGTATAGAGAAGTCTCCTTATCTAGTTTCTCCTCTTTGCCTATGAAAAGAATAAGGTATGAAGATTAGTATGTAAAAAAACCAGTTTGTGTTTTAGTTTCTAATACTAGGGTAAGGCCTTTAAAACATTTATTCTTAATGTCTTCTAACTCTGAAATATTGTCATTCTCCTAATGAATCCCTTTTCCCTATTCTTTTTGTCTCTGTTCTTAGTGAATCCCTTTTACACTTCTTTTTAATCTCTTATTAATCTTTTTAATCTTCTTATTAAATCCCTCTTCACATGATTATTCATGTTGAAAAGCTCTTTTATACAAGTATTTAGTTTTCCTCTTCCAATATATGCTCTAATCGTGTTGGAACATTTTACTTAAAAGTTAAATAAGAGTTCTTCCAGGTCCAGTGGAATTCTTTACTCTGAGGATGGGGAAGCACTGGAACAGGTTTCCCAGTGAAATTGTGGATGTCCATTCCCTGGAAGTGTTCAAGGCCAGGTTGGATGGGGCTCTAAGCAATCTGGTCTAGTGGAAGGTGTCCCTCCCCACAGCAGGGTGGCCTGGAACAAGATGATCTCTAAGGTCCCGTCTAACCCAAACCATTCTCTGAATTCAAATCTCAAATTTTCTCAAACTAATCAGCCTAATTAATTTATTCCCTGAGCATGGAGAAGCTTGGCTTTTTAAAATCCCAAGGATTATTTATAGATTTATTTTTGTCTATCTTGAAGATTGGCTTCCACTGACCTCCCTCCACTTCTCACAGGAGAACCACCACTATCCTGGTGGCATTCTGTGAACTCACTCCAGTTCATTCAATCCTCATTCTTCCACTAATGGAAGTCTAAAACTGGATCCAATAGTCCCAGTGTGGTCTAAACAAATTAAACCATTCAATGTGATTAATGAATTCAACTTTGCTAAGTGTTAGTTCTTTGCACCTTAAAAAAGTACCCTTTTCCTTCTTGAAGGTATTGTTGAGACTTCATTCAGTGAGAAACACAAACTTACAATTTTTAAAATATTTTTCATTGTTTTGAATTGTGGTTCTTCCAATTTGCAGGGAAAAAATCAAAACAACTTTCTAATATCTATAGACAGAAAATCAAACTCTTCATTGAAAAATCAGGCATGGCTAAAAAGACCCACACCAATAATAGTGAAGATGACAGCAAAGAGGAAAACAGAAATTTTTCTGGAGCATTTCATATGGATGTATACTGATGATTCCAGAATTTCAGCATACATTTGACAGAAAAAGTCAGTTTGATATCTGTCATGAATATTTGTTTAAAATTCTTGCATAAAAATTTTGGTGAGCTTATGCAGGATATTGAAGAAATATTTTTGTTTTTGCAGTCTGAGAATGGAAGTTTAAGTGAATTTGAATTATATGAGGAAGAATTAATTCAGTATTTGGAAACCAGATATTATGTTCAGGACCTGAATCAGATGAAAATAAAATTCCAGATGAAAAATTAACTTCTCAAAAATTCAAGAAAAGAATGGATTAATCTCTTTTTAGTGTACATAATTAAGACTTAATTGTTTGGAATCGTAAGCACCAGATTTTATGTGAACGCGACTGTACTGTAGTGGGGTGGTATCTCTCTATTGATTTGGCACTTGCCTGCAGATTAGGGCTCTTTATTCTGTGCACGTTGCTTTGTTTTGAAATAGTTAGGATGTCTAAAATGAACAACAAAATACAGAGTTGGATTTAATATCTAGGCATGGAGGTTATTATTTTTGTTTTTTGAATTGTTGAATCTAATCAGTTTGCATAACCACCTAGGATACATGGTAAAAAAACCCAAATATGTGCTCCTTCCTCAGTTAAAAAAATAACCCGTTGATAGGGCAAAATTTGCATCAAATGGAAGGTTAACACTGCAAAAATTTAGAGAAGCATAAAACTAGTGATTCAGCAATATAGATATAATAAATACCCACTGTAACATTTTTTAGGGTGGTCCATTGCCTCAGTTTTCACAGATCTCAGTGTTGCCATCCTTGAAATAATGTCTTTGAGCCTCATTATACCTTTAATTTCCATTTATGTTCCAGTTTACATTCCAAAGTAAAAAAAATTCCTAGAATAACAAATGGATGCTCGTCTCCCTTTTCCCTTTCACACTACCATAACCCTCCATTTACTACTGAGATTCTTTATGCAATACTATTTTCATGTAAAGGAAACATGGTTATCATTGATGCTTTTTCTGGATTAATAAGCTTGCTCTTGATTTTTATGGCCATTGCCATCTCTGGTCTCTCCAGTTCCTTTCTGTTTTGTGTTGCAATGTATCATGTAAAACCTTCATTACAGTGCATTCCCTTTTTGTGATATTCTATATTTTTGGTGCAAAACTTCCATAAGGTCCATCAAACAGTTCAGATCTGAAATTTTACTTTGATCATTTCATGCCATACACAACAAGCACATAGTATTTCCAAAATACAAGCATACATTTTTACCCAGAATTGTTTGCATATAAGCTGGCTACACAAGCAGAGACTTTTCTGAACAGGCCACTCAGGTGACATTAATTATAATTTTATTTGTTCATAGTTGCACAATTATTTTATAGTCTCAAATTCTGGATAAACTTTAAAAAGAATGACTGAAAAAAGCTCCAAGGCTCTAAATTGTGCAGTTGCCTGTCATACCAGTACCTGCTCATTTTGTTTTTTCTACCAGTTTGTTAGGACAGAATAGGGGACCTTCTTATATTAGCCACCAAACCATGTTTACATGTCCTTTCAAGGCCACTATAGAACACAAATGAATTCTGAGTGGTTTTATGTTTCAGGCAGTAGTCATACAATCATATATATATATAAAATACATATTGGTCTGCTTTTTTTTCTAGCTAAAGTCACCGTTAAAAACCTGTGTAATTTTCTTAGAGATGCAAAACATGAATTCATCATTTTAAATGCTCAGTATTCAGGAAAGGCTTTTGTTTTGCATGATCACTTTTCTCACTTTACCTTAGGTACTAAGAGTTTTTTAAAAGAAAATGTCTTGTTTGAAAGTCTTTCGGATGGTAATGAAGATGGTAATAACTTCTTTTTTTGTGAAAATTTTAAAATTTTATAATAGAGAAGGTCTGGAAAGGTCATCTGGTTCCTGCCCTGAGGCAGAATCAGTTATACCCAATGGTTAACTGAGAAGGTCAAAAGTAGATTTTACTGCTGTCCTTGTTGAAGTCAGATCTTCACTCAAGGCTGAACAAGCCAAATTATACAAAAGGCTAGGGAAGAAAACAGCACACACAACAGGCAGTCTCAGCTGCCCCTTTAAGACCCTGCAAAGTTGTAGAGCATCAAGTGATTTAAGAGATTGCTTTTAGCTGTTCTTTCCCTGTGGCTCACAGCAGCACTGTCATAGTCTTCGTTCACTAAACTGGCTTTCTTTATCAAAAGACAAAAGCAAAAAAGACAGAGATAGAGAAGAAGAAAACAATAAGGTAGAAAAAGAAAGCAGGTAAAAATGTTTGTAACATTATGCAACTCATTTTTATACTATAGATTACATCCAAGATTTGCCAAAGACGGTGAAGACAGAAATATAGTATGAATAGTGCACCTTTGCTTTCATTCAGAATGTTTGATGCTAAAGATCAAACAACTTAGATGGCTGAGTGAATGGAGATTGAAAGGACAGGTTTGTCACCAGATTTGCCCATGAAGACACTTTTAATACTTCATAGAAGAGGAATAGATGAAAAAGCTCAGTTGCTCAGTATTTTATTGAAAGTGCATTCTGGGGAAATTTTTAACATATTACTTTAGGTGCATTGATTTTGGTTCCCCCATTCTCTCATTTATGATGCATTGTTTTAGCTTAGCCCTTTTTTATTTGATCAGGTTTTTTATTATTCTTATTGACATTAATTCAGTCTTTTTCTTTGACTCTTACGATTTCTTTCAATAAGCAAAATTAGGGTTTTGTTACTGTGATTTTTGTAAATTTCATATTTAAAATACCTATATGAAAGGGACAGTCGCCTCTTTTGGCCAGCTGGTTGTACGCAGTGCACCTCAGGATGGAGTTTGCCCTCTTGGCTGCCAGGGCACACCACTGGCTCATACTGAGCCTGGTGTCATCCAGCATCCCCAGATTCCTTTCTGCAGGGCTGCTCTCCAGCCACTCCTCTCCCAGTGTATACTTGTGCCTGCCTTATTACATCCCAGGTGCAGGATCCAGCATTTGGACTTGTTAAATTTCATCCTTAATCATAGCCCAGTGCCCCAGTCTGTCTAGATATCTCTGCAAGGCATCTTGTCCCTTGAGAGAGTCAACAGTACTCCCAGTCTGGAATCATCAGCAGATTTACTAACAGTGCATTCAACTCCTGCATCTAGATGACTGATAACTATATTAAACAGATCTGGTCCCAGAGCTGATCCCTGAGGAACATCACTGGTGACTAGTCAAAATTCACATGTAACTCCATTCTCTATAACACTTTGAGCTCTGCCATTTGGCCACTTCTTCACCCAGTACACTATGTACCTGCTCATCTCATGGTTGGTCAACATGTCCTGAAGGATATAGTATGGAACAGTATCAAAACCTTACTAAAATTCAGAAAAATGACATACACTTCCTTCCCTTTACCCACTAGGCAGATAACCTTATTGTAGAAGGACAGCACATTACTTATACAGGATTTCCCCTTTGTGAACACGTGTTGACTGTGCCTGATGTTTGCATTGTTCTTTGAATGCCTTTCAATAACACTTCTCAAAGCCAAGACAAATTACAAGGAAAATTTGCCAGAAGGAAAAATGCAGATAGAAAAACATTTGAATATAAATGGGTAGCACTTGAAGAAGAAAGACAGGATTGCAGAATTCAGGAGTAAAGTTCATCTAAACATTCATTTAAGTTCATTGTGAGATAAAAGCAACAACTAAAAGTTAAAATCAAATGGTCTAAAGGGAAATAAATATCAGTCATGTAGTAAATAAAATTTGACAATCATAAGAATCCCATTACCTCTTTAACTATAATAGGTATACAATATTTTACTGCTAGTAGTAGCATATTATTTCTATCCTTTTCCATGTCCTCTTAAAACAGGAAGAACATAAACATAGAAAAACCAGTGCATGCACTGCTGTGATGTCAGAGCTATGGAAAACTTGGAAGTGATGGGAGTGATGTCTTAGCCTGCTTAGGACAACCCTAGAAATAATTTTTTGTCCCTTTTACCCATTTTTAATGGTAACATAATTACATCTTCCTTTCTCAAGTTACAGATCTGAGATTTTACCCACCCAGAGTCCCACAATGTGACACACATCAGGTGGGTTTCCTACACTTCTCCATCATGTGCAAGAATTTATCACTGGTGTATGATCAGAGGTGTAAGTCAATATCCTGATTTTGCTTAAAAAATACAACAAAAATCCCCCCACTATTTGCCAGTCATTCACAAAGTCAGCGAAAAAGCTAAAAAGATTCACTAATGAAAATTTTTTAATTAGTTGTCTCAAAAAACGTTAATGATACAACGCCTACAAGAACTCTGACCCACTGGTGTTAGCAGAAGACAGAAAGCTATGTCAATAATCAGAAAAGGTAAAGAAGGATGACGAGGAAGAAATTGACTAGTTTGACTTAAATCCTGAGAGAGATACAGGAAAATTCTTACAGGATGAGATTACTAAAAAATTGAAAGAAGAGTGCAATTTGAATGGTATTTTTTATGGATCTTGTAAAACCCAAGTGATTTTATTATAAAAGAAGGCTAAAAATTAGTAACTGAAAAGACACAATACACTAAAACTTTTGGAATACAGTCAGTATTATATTGACATTTTATTTTGATTAAGAATTAATGTAAATATCAATGAATAATATGTTCAAAGAGTTTGAAAATCTGTTAGTGGACACAATAGTTCACACAATACCCTACCAGTTCTGATAAGGCCTTACTAATATTGACATTGTACCTGATAATGTTCAGTGGTTGTATCAATTATCTAGACATCAGACTACTATCTGATGATGTTTACAGATAATGTAAATTGTATTGGAAAGCTAAATAATGGGAAAGGACAGGCAAAAGACATCCTGCATCAGAGATATCAGGAAAACATTCTGACTGCCCAGTGGCTCAACAATACGCCGTGGGTATACAATTAACCTTTCAAATTCTCAGGGAATTAGCACATTCTAAATAAATAAAGAGGTGGACAGAATTAAACAAAATTGCTACTCTTTACACAGACATCTTTCCCAAACTCTTATGTGTAGAACAAAATGTCTTTGAAAATACAGCCAAATGCAAACTGTATTTCCAAGGAGAAATGAGTGATGATCCATGGCAAAACATTAGCAGTGATCACACAGTTTAGGTAATCTTTGTAGTTAAAAGTCATCTAGCACAGTCACTGGATCAGGGAAAGGGATATGTAGCAAGACTATTGAGGTGATTTCTCTCTTCACAAGTTCTGATGAAACTGATCCTGGAACAAACATGCAAAACCAGTGCCTGCATTTCTGGTCTTCATTTATTACAGTTGAAATACCAGACAATGTTTAGAAAACACTGCAGCCATAGAACTACTGTAACACTATAAGGTATGAAATAAAAAGCCGCTCCTAAGTATACTGGTGATGCTTATAATATGTTTATATGATCTGCATAAATAGTTCAAGCTGCCTAGTTGCATGACTGCTGATCCTAGTGGGCTGCTATCATTGATACTAATAATATAAACTAAAAAATGAACTTATAATACAAACTAAAATATGAGCTAATAATATAAAATTGTTCATTCCTAAAAGAATATAGGAAGTCTGTTAAGATACCTTTGAGTAGTTTCCTGCTGCATGAGTTATTTTCCAAGAGAAAGGAGATGTTGCAGATGGTCATAGGCAATCCAATATTAGCATCCTTGCAACATGATGTTACACATGAAGAGACAATAGTCCAGCTGGAAGGCATTAAAGCACATGCAAAAGGACAGTCAAGTCACAATAGCACTTCAAACTAGTTGTATCTAAATTACTAAGTATCATGCTAATAAAATTGGACAGGTATGCAGTAAAATGGAAAGGATATAATATTACCATATTATCAGGGATAGAACTGCAATGTACAGCATTATTTTGAATGATAAAACACAAAATTACCATTTGATACTTTATAGTTTATTATGTGATGCTGAACAACAGAAAATACATTCAGATAATGGATTAATTAAAAAAAATTAGCATCTTCTACCTAGTATGCTATCAAGATTATTAATAAATGAATAAAATAAATATTATTCTTGAAGCCATATCTATTGATAACATAAAAATGTCTCCGTCATTGCATGTTTTTGGAAATAACAATGATGCTGTGGCAACAGAAGAAAGAAAATATATGTCTATGTTAATTACAGTTAAAAGACATTCATAACATAGGACCATGAGAGAATGGGGGTCAGCCGTTCTGCAGCGTCAGGCAGAGTTTATCAAGTAGCCTCTGCTATATTGATATATTTGTCCTTTACATGAGATCAAACAGCCTCATACTTTTTAACCATTATCTTTATCCTGGATTTGTAGGTGAGCAAGGGCTCTCCCTGTGAAACACCAGCTCCCTTGATATGTAGATGAGTCTACGGCCTAGGGTCTTCATGGTTTAAAATGATGGGGCGAAGGTGCTTTCCTGTAGTGCTGCATTCAGGTGCTCAGCTGTACCAGGTAGGTGAAATGTTTTGTCATGTTCTGTGCATGCAGAGCAGACACAAAGGAAACACCTCAAAGAACTGTGCTACATAAAGTCCTTTAAGCCTTTTGTCAGGAAGCAGTTCCCACTTCTTCAGTGCTGGCTGTCACATACCAGCTGGAACACAAAGTGCGTGGTGTACCAGAGGGGGGAATATGGAACTTTGTTCCTTTGCTAACCTGAGTACTCACACAGTAGGGAGTCTGTGGAGCATTAGTATGTGCAGTGCCAAAAGTTTAGCCACGATACTTGAGCAGACTCAGCATATATATTCCTGTTAGCTGAGAATGGAATCTGTACTTGTTATGGAACACAGACATGATTAAAATTCATAAGTTTTAAGCATTCATTCAGACCAGGTCAGAAACTCAATCTTTATTACTAGGAATAGTTCGGGTATACACAGAGTGCTTCTACCAATCTAAGCAGATGAAAGAGCTAAGGGAAGTATAAGGCCAAGAACATAACAGCCCAGCCCACAATGTCTTTACCCCGGGGTAGGTTCTTAAGCCTGTGGGAGACATGCTGAGCTACAACCTCGCTCAAAGCACATCATGAGCAGAAACATGTAGACCATGAAATGTGATACACGTTCCTATTCTCACTGTCTCTTACGTCATGATATAGCACCATCAAGATCTTCGATTATCAAACATGTCTTGCCTCACAAACGAAAAAAGTTTGCAAGCTACAACAAACAAAAATCCCACCGTTAGTCTTCTTGCCCAAATATGGGCTGTTCCTGTCACTCAAGATATAGTTGCTTGAGTTGCAGGACCAATCTGATTGTGAAGTACATATTGTTTACAGAAGGCAGAAATGAAGAGTGAAGATTAATAATGAATGAATGAAGATAAATAATGAGAAGGAAAAAGAGAAAAAGGAAAACAAAAAGGAAAGAGAGAATTAAAATAATAGGGTTTTCCCAACAATAAGTTAATTCCAATTTGTCATTCAGAATTTGATGGTGACATAAGGTGCCAACTCAGACATTACTGTTCTGGAGTAGAAGGAATTAACACAGAGCTGATGGACACACTCTTCAGCCGGATTGAAGCATAGAGCAAACAAAAGGCAAATTAACTGTACTTTTTATTAAATCTCATAGAGGACAGGAGTAAATACCATTTTCATCATCATGTGCATTGAGAAAAGGGAATGCAAATTTACAATGAGATGAACATCGTTCCAGTAATTATTCCCTATTTTATCCTGGAGATTTTTTTTTCCAAAGTGTCCTGTAGGCAGAATTCCTGGTTTAAATAGTGAATTCTACAATGGAAATAAAGTATTTTAAGACCTTGTATGTTGCACTGATTTCCATTACAATCTGTAGTGCAATTTAGGCTGTATCTTTAGAATTTAAAGGAGTTAATACAGCTTAACAGATTCATAGTCCTGACAGAATTAAAAATAAAAAAATATATTGAAAATAGCTCTTACAAATTATTTACACTTTTTGGAGGGCTCCTTATCTGCATTTTGACTGTTATGTAATCTGTGCCTCTTGGCATAGAAATTGAAAGACCTTTTCTTGTTTGGATAAAGCATTTCCCATGCAAAAAATAATTTGTTGATTTAAATAAAGGGATGGGAAAAAAGAAAGATACTGAATGTTAAATAACTTAAAAAATAAGCTAGATTAATGAATCAAAAGATAAAAATGGTCATTGATTTCAAAGAAAGAAAAAAATCAAAGGCAACGTAATTGCCCTCGTTTCCCAGCAAATCATTGTTTCACACATAAAATAACATTTACAAAGACCTGCAGACTTGATGCTAGTCACAGTGGATTAAAATCTGTAGTGTATGCAGTACAGGGTATACTGGATTTCATAACTGTCTCTTTCTAACCAAAAATCTATGTGCAGAAAGATAGATTTTAAACTGAACAGGTTAATACTTCCAGACAGAACAATAAACATGTGACTGACTATTAAGTCAGGCAAGGCCATATCACCTTTATTATTTACCTTGTGAAATGGGATTTTAAGCAAATTCCTTTTTCAAACATTGTAATGCTGAAATGTGCGATGTAAAATGCAAGTCCAAAAGTTTCAAAGGCCATGATATGCACATGAACAGATCTAGGTTTGTTGGAGAGAAAATATGTCAAATTTACATTACATTAGTTTGATTTTACTTACATAAAATTGCAAGTCTCATACATTTACAGTTGAAATACTGAATTAGGTCTTTGTATTAAAAATGATCAAACAGCAACAGCAATTTTTTTTTTTTTTAAGGAAGTGCTAATCTATCATGCAGGGCTATAAAAGCTCTCTAGAGACAGCAGTGAGAGACAGATTAATATGGCAAAGGAAGAATTTCTGTGATAGTTTTTTCTGGATATTTCCTAGTTTCCCTGTTGCAAGTTCTGAGATTCTGTACCCGTAGGGAAGACAGAGAGAAAGACTTTCACAAGTTCAAGACAAACATACTAGCTTCTCTTCTGTTTGGAGAGTAATTCACAATCTGTATAAAACCAGCTAATGTGACCCTGATTCAGAAAAGTATTCTCAATACTTTTTTTGTAACCTCGAGCTTTGTGGTATCCATGGCAGGAACATTTGCAAGTATCTGACAACTAAAGGAACCATGTATTTTTGAACTACTTCTACTGTTTATGTGGAAAAAAAATAAAATGTTATTTGGAAAAGCGTGTAATTTATTTTTTAAATGGCATTTCTAGGAATTACTAAATTAATTTGAAGAAAATGGGGGAAAAGTGAGCAAAAAATTGAATAACGGGGAGAAAAAACAAAGGAAATGGTACGCAATCTTGTTTATAAGAATTAATCTAGATATTTTGGAAGGGAGGCAAGAACCCAAATATGGTCAAAATACATAAACCACCCTGCATTTGGTGAAACCGGAGAGGATAACAAGAAAGCATAAAGATGTTAAAAGATCCTACTTGAATGGGATTAGTAAGAATCCCTTCCATATTGCTTCTCTTAGTTAAGGATGTTGAGCTGATAAAAGTTCTTACTTAAATGCCAGCGGTTCCACCATGACCTTTGCAATGTTCCCTATCACCTTTCGTAGAGAGTGCTGCTTTTTTTGTTTGCCATTCACTGCACTTTGCTGCTACAATTTAGCCATTACATGTAAAGTACTGTCTTTTACTCTGTTATTGAGTTGAACGAATTACAGTTTTAAAGAGCTATATGGGGGACTGGCAAGTGAGTGGTAGGTATGTGTATTTATATGTGTTTTTCTAGTCTAACCTTCTCGGATGACAGTGATGGATAGTGGGGTTCTGGAACACAATAAAATTAAATGAAACACTGAAGGCTTGCAATCTCTAAAGCCAGATTTTATCAGAGTAAAAAAAGAATGTTTCAGAGCTGCAAATACTGAAAAGTGACATATTTTCCATTAGACTTGCAAATAAATATTTACAAATAAATCTAGGATGATTCCTCTCTCTGTTGCAGAGAGAGTCTCTAGAATGATTGAACCTGCTCAGGTCAGACTCGCTGAAGCCTGCTGTTACCCTTCTGCTCCCTTTGCTCCATGCTCATGGGACCCTGACTGAATACATAATCTCGGCAAACAACGAGCCTCGGCCCCTCTGGCAGAAGAGCCCATCTGATTCACAATTCAGCTGCCACAGATATACAAACAAGATAACAATCTGCTCAGATACCCAACCATATTCTCTTAAAAAATGTATGCAATCCATTGTCTTTTCAATAAGTTGTGAACATGTGAATTACACCAATTTTCACAGCTGACTAAAGTGATTCTTCTTTGTGTTGCTTATAGAACTTGACATATTCGTCCTAAACTAGAGAAAGCTAGTAGCCATGTGGAAGACCCTTTGATCATCTAGAAAGACAATTACACCACAAACTCTAAGGGATCTGGTATTAGGCTCATTAAAATGCTTGGAGTCAGCACTATTGCTAATAGTGAAGAACAGGCTATGTCCATTTATGATGCACTTTCTGCAGTTCCAGAATTCCCAGACTGGCTAATTCTGGTTACAGAGCTTTTTGTGTGGTACTTTTGTTAGTAATAATCAGGCCCTTATAATCAGTGGTTTCAAAATGCATACATTTTCTCATTTTTTATTTTTAGGTCTTTTCTCATGTATTTCCAAAAGACAAATATATGTTTCACATGTGAGCTGGTTTTAAGTGAAATCTATTTTCAACACTTCACAAAGCAGTATAAGATGAAAATCTACAGAATTTAACTCAAGGATCATGCTAAACCTACAGTTAAAACAATAACTTCTATTTCCCAAGCCATTTGCAAATGCCACAGGTATATTGAATTCTGTAATTTCAAGAGTCTAAGGCCATTACTTCCACTTAAAGTAGAAACAACCATAAACAATATATGAAAAGAGCATTTATAATATTATGAAACTTTTCAGGGGTCTTAAATATAACTATATATATATATATATATGAATATTTTTTCCAGAACATTATTTTTGATGATACTATAGCTATATAGGTGTCATTTATATTTAAAAATACAGTGTAATATAAAATCTGAGGCATTATGGTATTATCTTCTCCTGTATAGTCTGTGAAAGACTATTACAGTTTAGAAGACTCATGATTTGTGAAAGAATATTTAGCATAAATAGGACTGGGCATGTACACAACTGAGTTGGGAACTGCTGTAAAGAACTGATCTTTGTAAATGTCCTTAGACCTTAAAACTTTGATGGCTTTGCCCCAACAAACTCCCTTTGTCACCTTAGTTCTTTTTTCCAGAAGTGATACATTCGACTACTGCTTTCAAATTTTAGCATCAGCCCAAGCTCTCCTTTATCTGCCATAGCTGCCACCTTTGCCAGTCCAAAATCCATTATAAGATGAAGAAAGCTTGTTTCTTTAAACATAATTACTTCGGAAACTTTAAACTTTGGTAGGTGCTACAAATAGATAGACAGACAGACAGACCCTCAGACAGACAGAAAAAAAACTTGTGCTCTTCACTTTCAGCATCTGTCAGACTGTTAAATCACAAAACCATAGAAGCATATAATGGTTTGGGTTAGAAGGGACCTTGAAGAGACTGAAATGTTATAGTTTATGGCTTAAACATCTTCATGTCATGAAGGACTTTTGCCTGTTATAGCAGAACTGTATAACGAAAGCTGCATGGAAGACCACCACTCCTGACTGAGACCCTGCACTGCACAATGATGGAGATAAGATAAAGGCACTCAGGTCTGGGCTAGGGAAGAAGAATACATTCGCAGGATTAAGCCTAACACCTTCAGGGTGGAGACCACAGCCCCAGAGTTATCAGTTGCCAGGCTCAAACAGACCCCCACACCAAAGCAGGGAGGAGGAGAGGTCTTGTGTGGTAAAAAAGCCTCTGGTCAGAGGCAGTGAACACCCATCCTTCGCTGTGGAGACCAGCCCAGCTGCAGAGGGCCCTTCACCCCAGGAAAAGCCGCATCCACTTGAGGGACAGCAGAGGGGGTGTCGTGGCCCATCAAAGGCCCCCCCCCAAAGGGGCCCCAGACCCTGCACCAGAGCACTGAGGCATGATGCAACAGATCTACAGTGTGGCAAGGGACAGTGTCAAAATTGCCCACCCCGGGGGAGGCACTTGGGTATGCCCAAACGTATATTAATCCACTGGATTATATAATTTTTGGTGGCACAGGGCGACAGGGGACCCTCACCGCCAAGAAGACCAGATGAAAAGGAGCAACGAGATGCTACTGGGATCCTCAGAAGGGCGATATGCTTCTACTTAACCCCTGTCACTCTCCCTGTCCCACCCCCCCACACACACCTCTTTTGTTCTTTCTTTGTTTCTCTTTGCATCTTTTACTGTTAAATAAAATATATCGGTTTGTTTTTTTTCTTTTGGCACCAACATCTAACCTCCTTTGGTTTTGATCAAGTTTTGGGGTGTATGTTGAACCTTTCTGGGTTTGATCCATTTTATTCACACAGACTTAGTTTTCTTTGCTCTTCTGTGTTAAGACCGGATCGTGACAGGGCTGCTTTTGATCTGTTCATCCCTGTACTAGTTTGAAAGCAAACTAGTGAGACATTCCAAGTCAGAACTACAATTTAATAGGAAAATTAAAATAAATGCAATAGTACAGAAACACTGACAGAGTCAGGATAGAACCTGATACTCTGTTGGTCAGGGTGGTGGTAGCAGTCCAATTAAATGGTGGCTGCAGTCCTCCTGAAGCAAGAGATGTGGTTCTGTTGAAGCAATGATCCTGTAGAAGGGTCTGGTCTTCCTCTGAAGGTCCAGTGGTGGTTATGTAGCTCTTGTCCTCTGAGAACCCAGCAGGTAAGGGCTGATTGTGGTGTTCCAAACCTCAGATTATATCCAGACAGGAATGCTTGGTTCTTCCCCCTGGGCAGAGCATCTCAAAATGGGATGATGTAATTTTATGAGTCATGCAGTGAGGCCTTGATGGCCCATTTAGCGGAGATTAGCCCCTGGAGGGAGTTATCAGGGATGAGTCATAGAGGGGATAAAGAACACTGCCTCACTTATCTTAACAGCTTACATAGATGGTAATAGAATACATACATTTTGGTTACATCTTACATTGTAACCTAAGAAAATTCCCCAGCCTGGATTGACACTGGGGGTTGTCCCAACCCATGGTGATGACCATGGTAAAGCAGCTTGTCCCCCTGCCATTCACGGAGATCCACAGTGAAGCAGAGATCCAACTGCAACCCATGGACAACCTCATGCTGGAGCAGGTGGATGCTTGAAAGAAGGTATGACCCTGTGGGAAGCTGGCACTGGAGCAGACTCATGGCAAGACCTGCGAACATGCCTTAGGGACATGGCTTATTGATAGACTTTGTAGTTCTGGATTAACAGTTGGACTCAATGATCTTAAAGGTGTTTTCCAATCTAAATGATTCCATGATTCTCTGCAGAAGAAGCAGAGGCATACCATCTGTTCCACTTGTCTAAATACAGTAGCTCAAGGGAACTGTACAGCTCCTCATTTATCAAATTTTACAAGTACCTGTAAAGCAAAATGTTTTGTCTGGATGAAATCCCTGTCTCCAGCTCTCTATTTTTTTTTTTTTTTTTCAAATAACATTGACTAGTGTAAATAGCTGATCTCAGCAAGTCACACTCAAGCCACTGAGAGTTTAGGGGCTTATAAGTGAAAGTAGAATTAATAAACTAACAAATTCTTAGTGTGTACAATCAAGCCAAGAACAGTACTATCTATCCCCATGACATATTTATTTTTCAGCTGGAAAATACACTCAGCAACTCTCCCACCTTCAAGAAATACTTACAATTTTCTTTTTAGACAGGAAGCAGTATTCCCTCATTTTGTCTCATCATCTCTCTCAGACTGCAAATGGCATGATGATAATGAATGACATTATTTGCACTGCAATGATTTGACTCAAGTAATGGAAGCACAGATCTTCTGAAGAAAGCTGACAGCAGTGAATCTTAGATTTCACTGGGAAAACAAACAGGCAATTACCGGCATTTGGCAGCTGAACTTCCCAGCTGAACAGGAAATATGAAAGAGGAATGCCTAAATCAGAAGCTACCAATTATTTCTTAAGAAACCCCAAACACCACCAGAAAAACAACACCCCCACCCCCCAATATTTAGGGGTGTAAAAAATAATTTACATTTCTAGTGTAGGAGGAAAAATATAGAAACTAAAAGGAGAAGACCAAACTTGATACATTTGCAAATACAATGGACACTGGGAACTCACAATGAGGGGGTCCCCAGAACAACGACATGGACCTGTTGGGAGTGAGTGCAGAAGAGGCCACCAAGTTGATCAGAGAGATGAAATACCTCTCCTATGAGGGAAGGCTGAGAGAATCGGGATTGTTCAGTCTGGAAAAGGCTTTGGGGTGACCTAATTGCCTTCCAGTACCCAATGGGCCAAGATTTTTACCAGGGCATGTAGTGACAGGACAAGAGGGAATGGCTTCAAACTGAGAGTAGGTTTAGATTGGATATTAGGGAAAAGTAAGGGTGGTGAGGCATTGGAACATGTTGCCTGAGGAAACTGTGGATGTCCCATCCATGGAGGTGTTCAAGGCGAGGTTGGTTGGGGGCTCTGAGCAACCTGGTCTAGTGGAAGGCGTCCTTGTCCACGGCAGGGGGATTGGAAGTAGATGGTTTTTAAGGTCCCTTCCAACTCAAATGATTCTACGATTCTATGATTCTACACCACCACAAGCTACAGGCAAATCTCTGCTCCCATGACTGGAGCACCTCCTCCCTCCTTCTTCACTGACCCTGGTGCATAGCCATTCCTTTCACATATTCTCATTCCTCCCTTCTCTGTCCACAATTACTTCTCAGCAATAGCTTTTTTTTTTTTTTTTCTTNAACATGTTGCCTGAGGAAACTGTGGATGTCCCATCCATGGAGGTGTTCAAGGCGAGGTTGGTTGGGGGCTCTGAGCAACCTGGTCTAGTGGAAGGCGTCCTTGTCCACGGCAGGGGGATTGGAAGTAGATGGTTTTTAAGGTCCCTTCCAACTCAAATGATTCTACGATTCTATGATTCTACACCACCACAAGCTACAGGCAAATCTCTGCTCCCATGACTGGAGCACCTCCTCCCTCCTTCTTCACTGACCCTGGTGCATAGCCATTCCTTTCACATATTCTCATTCCTCCCTTCTCTGTCCACAATTACTTCTCAGCAATAGCTTT
>VWZW01007542.1:316912-353518 GCA_013397115.1 Edolisoma coerulescens
TCCTCCTTCTAAAATATGTTTTCACAGAGGTGTTACTACTATCTCTTCTGGGGTCAGCCTTGCCCACTGGCAGGTTCATCTTGGACCCAGCTGGCACTGGCTCTGTTGGACATGAGGCAGGCTTGCAGCAGCTTCTCAGAGAAACCACCCCTGTACCCACCCTCTCCCCTGATTACCTGAATCTTGCCATGCAAACCCAATACAACCTATTCCCAGGAGTTATCCTCACATTTTGAGCAATACACGAGGTTGGCACAAGGTATATTTCTGATGTGTCAGGGCAGTAAATTTCAAGAGCAGTCCTTGGCCCTGGAGTAAATTAGGGTATAGTGCTGGCACATAGCACACTTCACTGTGTGGCTGCACAGCCAGCCACTGGAATGCCCTCAGCAGCTTGCCAGGTCAGCTGCTTGTGGGGGGCACACGAGCCTAGATGAAGAATGCCCAGAGGTCTGCCTGCTACGCCCTCGCTGCAGCAGGAACACACACAAAAGCGGTCGAGAACGCAGCTTCCTCACTCGAAAGGGGCTTCCCTCAGGCTGATGCTGAGGCACGCCGGCAGAGACAAAGGAGGAAAGAGGCGGCCTGCTGCTTGGGTTCCAGGAGGTTTAATCTTCTGAAGATGCAGAAGCAGCAAGACAAGAAATAGAAGAAGTACNTGGGGGGCACACGAGCCTAGATGAAGAATGCCCAGAGGTCTGCCTGCTACGCCCTCGCTGCAGCAGGAACACACACAAAAGCGGTCGAGAACGCAGCTTCCTCACTCGAAAGGGGCTTCCCTCAGGCTGATGCTGAGGCACGCCGGCAGAGACAAAGGAGGAAAGAGGCGGCCTGCTGCTTGGGTTCCAGGAGGTTTAATCTTCTGAAGATGCAGAAGCAGCAAGACAAGAAATAGAAGAAGTACAGGCATTTTTATACTGGGACAGAGGGAGGCGGGGTGAAGGGTATAACCCAATAGGGAAAGGGAACGTGGGAGGGGTTGACAGGGGAACAGCCAATGGGAATAGAACAGGGGAGGGATTAATACAGACAACCAATGGGACACTGAGGAAAGGGGAACATTCCAGAACACGATGCATATGTAACAGGGGAAATACATAAACATAGACTCATACATAAAAATGGAAGGGGAATACACAAACCAATGGGGCTGCAGGGGGCTGTGGGAACTAGCTGGGAGATGGATTTTAGGAGTTTTGCACTGCTACACTTCACACATTAGTTGTTCCATTCAGAGCATTCATACTGACACATCTTTGTGTCTCTTTTCTTCCATTAGGTTCAAGAACCAACAGGTATTGAGAAAATGCAAATATCTTGAGGAAGATGGATCAGTGGGATCACCTGATTGTGGAACCCTGAATCTCATAAAAACTTGGCTATGTACAGATTCGTACCAAGAATGACAGTTGGCCATTTAGAATAAATGTTTATGTCCTATCAACTTTCTTTTGGGGATTTGAATGAGAGTATTATGTTATGCCTGTTTAATTGGACCTTTCCCGATACACAGTGCTCTATAATGGCACCCAGGTATATATCCTTATCGTGTTAAGTGAAAAATAAGGGAAACTTTTATCCCACAAACAGGTCATGATTTTTCAAACATTAAATGACTGTTCATAGTGATGATTTTGTACTGGTTTTGTTAAAAAAAACCACATAAAAACCAATTTTAAATGTAGAGACAACACCGAAATGTATACAGAAAATTAAAGTCCCCATTATCTCTCTTGCTGTCACTTTTCTTAGCAGATACAATCATAACCATTCTCCTCTCATCTTTAGAGCTGAAAAATTCACTGCAGTGTAATTTCTATTTTCTACAAATGTTTTTTCTGTTCCTATCAGTCTTATGGATAAATTTATATGGCAGAATCCAGAGCTAGTTTGGGTCCTGATAGCAGTATACCTGTGAAAATCCAGACTAAAAAATAGAATACATGGCAGAAAATTTATTTGTTGTTCTACATAGATCCAAACTTCACACTTTTGTCTGAAATAGGAGCCATCTGAAAACCCAAAGCAAAATTTGTGAGAAAAAGTCTAGCAGCAATGAAGCTTCTACACTGATGAATTTTTATTGATTTTAGTAAATAGGTATGATTTTTAAGTTTGTGCAGAAGTGAAGAAAAATTCCTCCCCGAAGAATTCCAGATTTCTTGACAGGAATTTTTTTTCCCCCTTGAGTTTCGATTTTGTATCAAGCTCCAAAATGAGCAACTGGAAGATATGGGATATGGTAGATTACAATTGTCTAGATTTTGCTTTGTTCTGATTCCAATGTGTCTGTGTGGATTAGTTAAACATGAACAGAGTTTGTGAGATTTTAAACAGTAAACCTGAACTGTACAGTTCAAATACTTCTTTATGCTCTGCATGACAGATTCTAACTTGGTGTTTGAACAGTGAAAATTCAAGTAAGTTTTAATACTTATAAAGGGCTACAAAACACTAAACTAATATATTAAACTGCTAGTATTTTCAGTATCAATCTTATGTAAATAAAACACCTAAAAGTATTTTATCTAGTTCTTGGCAAAAATATTACCTGTATTTTATGTGTGTTCATCTCAGTGGATAAAAATAATCCATATTCCCTTTATAAATGTAATCTTATTTGAGCTGTCAGGTGACAAAGAGAGAGAGTGGGGGAAGAGAAAGTAAGGGAATGCTACGTATTGAATGTGGGCATTTTGTTTAGAAAAAATATATAACAAAAAGGGAATAGTCGAATATGGGGAAAGAACTCCTGGGTAGCAGCTGATAAAGCAGAAAGAACAGAATACAAATACCACAAATACACCTAATCTCATCCATGATTTGTATACTACCCTGGCTGCAAAAGTTTGCAATACTGATGATTTTTTTCCATAAGAACTAAACATGAAATATCCTACTTTTATTCAAAATTGAAAGAAAATTGAAGAAATGCTTATTTTTCTTTTATTCAAAAGCTAATGTATTTTTTTTCCTTTAGGTCATGCCCCAGTTTTCAGCTTAATGCTGTGACTCCACAAGAATTCTAAAAGCACAGGGAAAAACTGAGACATTGCTACATGTACCTTGCATCTTATTTATTTTTTTTTTAGTACTGAAGGCTTGCACATTTCAAAGCACTGTCCAGAGCAGAACAAATTATTTCTAAAATAATTAAATAAATAGACTATTTAATAAATTCAACCTTACTCTCTCCATGTAGAAAACACATACATGGACTTCATTTGCCCAAATTTTGCTTTATTTAAAATAAATGTAAAGATTTTTCAAATATTTGTCTTTATTTCCTACTTCTGAGACTTGTCGTGCATTCATCTGAAAATGTATGAGAATGGATATTTCAGATTTCTATGGTTATATTTCCATATACTGCCTAATTTTTCTCCCCATCTCTAATACGATAACATAATCAAATTATACTTCTGAAGAAAGCAGGGAGCAGAGATAAGAGACTGAAAAGAGTTACGTAACAACCAGAACAACATTTTTACTAATAATGTGATGTTTAAGTTATATGTGGAACAGGAGGGAGGTCACTGCTGTCACTGCAATGCCACTGTCAATTACGTTTAAAAGGTCATTGGGATTGGGAGAAGTTTCCAATAAGTGGAAGAGAGGAAATATCACTCAAATCTTCAAGAAGGACAAAAAGAAGGATCTAGGGAACTGCAGGCTACTCAACCACACCTGAATCCTTGCCCAGCCGATGGAGCAATTATTCTTCAAAACTATTTATAGACACATAAAGGACAAGAAAGTGATTAGGAGTAATTAGCATGGAAGGGAAATCATGCTAGACCGATATTACAGCCTTCTACAATTAGGTGACTAGCTTGGTAGGTGATGGAAGAGCAGTGGATGTTTTTACCTCAGCTTTAATAAGGCTTTGGACATGTTGTCCCTTCACAACTTCATAGACAAACTGACAAAGTACAGATTAGGTGAGTGAGGTGAATCAAAAATAGAATGAACTACCAGACCCAGAAAGTTATCGGTGTTACAGAATTCAGTTGGTGGTAAGGTACTGGTTTTGATCCTGGGGCCAGTACTGTGTAACTTTTTCATGAAGAGCCTGTACTCTAGGACAGAGTGCACCTTCAGCAAGTTATTAGATGATACAAAACTGTGAGGAGTGACTGATACACCCGATGGGTGTGTTGCCACTCTGAGAGACCTCAACAGACTGAAGAATCAAGCCAAGAAGGATCTCATGAAGTTCAACAAGGAGAAATGCGAAGTCCTGCATCTGAGGATGAGTAAACCCAGGCATCTCTGCCCACTGGGAACCAACTGGCTAGAAAGGTTCTCAGAGGAGAACCTTCAGAGTCCTAGTGGACAGCAAGCTGTATCAGCCAGCAGTGCATCCTGGTGGCAAAAAGAAGGCCAGGGACATCCTGGTCTGCATTAGGAGAAGCATCACCATTGCTAACAAGTGAGGTGAGTTGATCTTAAAGTTCTACTCAGTTGTGGATCAAATGATGTCAAGAGATGGTTTGTTACCTCAGCCATCCTGGTATTCTGTGATTACAGATATCTGCTGTGTGTGTGCTCTGGCTGGATAGATCTGATTGGGAGTTGGTATTCACCATTTCTATACAAACTGCAAAAGATTTTGATAAGCAAACCTTTTTTTGCTCTCTTATTGGAAGTTTTGAGCTGCAAGATCTTGAATGAAAAATAATTCAAGGCCTTCCACAAAACTGTCAGGAGGAATAAATGCTCACAAAATCAACAAATTAAAAGCAATTCCCTATAAAAAATAATCTCCAAAATTTTCAAAGTAACACTTTGTGCACACACATAGGAAACAAAAAAGTGTATTACTTGGTTTAATTCTGAAGACTGTTTTACAGGGAAAAAAAAACAAAACACATATATTAACACCTTTTTCATCTCATAGCTGAAAAAAAAAAATTGCAAACTAACATTTAACTGGTGCTATAAATTTTAAAAAGGAATAAAAAATTCATTATGCATAAGTTCTCTCTGTAATTAAATGCTTTAAGGAAGGTTTTTCTGACCTCATAACCTTATGTCTCCCATCCAAATATTTTAATTACAGTATTTTGGAATATGGCTTCTGTAAAAAGTACAAAACCGTAATCAAAACCAAACAAACCAACAAAATAACAAAACAACTTTTAAGTACTCATCAGAAGACAATAGAAAAGAATAACTCTTGAAATTCACATTGTAAACTTCTTGGGACAGGAAAAGTCTCTGCAGTCTTTCTTTCTCTCTTTTGCTCATTTTCCTATGCAGTGATCTGGAGAAAGGAGACCCCTGTTATTCTGTTTTCTCCTCTGTCTTCTCCAGGAGTTGCTATGGTTACAAACTATCTGAGCAGACTGGCATTTCTATGCACACAATCACTGTGCTTTGCAAAAAGGGAACTGAGGTCTCCCATATATTTTATTCCTCCCCATCCTCCCTACCTCCTACCCCCGCTTCTTTCAGAACTGTACCCTTTGAAAACTCTTCGGGCTGTTTGCTTAATTAGGGATGTGAAACATTTTCCAGCACCAGCCTAACAATGATGACATTTCTCTCATGTCTGAAGACAGGATTTTGTAACTGCAAATACATGCACATAATTACGTACGAGTATTAGTCCTTTGGAGTTCAAAACACCTACTCACATAAAGAAAGTTATGTGTGAATTTTTGTTTCATTTGTCACTTACATTACATTCTCCTCTCCAGTAAAGATCACTGAAAGATGATTCTAAGAGAGTATCTAGGGCAATGTTTATTGTAGAAATTCTTGGCTTCATTTTAGTAACCATACTAATTATTATAGGGTATATGCAAAGCTGTTTACCCATTTAAAACTGTATTTGTTCATATGAAAGAAAAGCACTAGCATTATATTTATACATGTATTTTGTTTTGAGTAGTTTTTGCTTCAGCCAACAAAATCCACTTTTAATGTAATCAAACACTTGAAACTACAACAGTCAAAACTGGAAACTCTTTGTGAAACATGTAAGTAGTTTCAGTATCCCTTTAGGCCTAAAAGCCTGTTTGCACACTACTGGTTAAAGTTACAAAATCTTGTGCAATTTATTTGCAGTCAGTGCAAAATTTAAAATAGTTTCTTTGCCTCAATGGCTTTCAATGCTTTTTAAATAATTATGATTTGAATTTCATAGTTCATGCCATTTGGATACTGCTGAGCTGAGCAATCTTTATAAAAAGTCATTGCAATATCATGTGCCATACCATGGTTTGACTTTGGCATTAATTCAGATTTTTTGCTGCTAGGATTTTCTTTTTCCCAGTGGCATTTGCCATCTTTTCAGTGCAGCAGCTTCACGGCTTCTGTCACTGATAATCTGTTACCAGTTCTGATCAGCTGTGGGAGATGGGTTGCTTTGACACAACTGCTGTGACTTATTTGATTGAGTTTTTCATTGCCCACTTTTAGAGGGACCTTATTTGAGCAGTTCTACAATAAGTTCTATATCTTTCAAGCTGGTATCAATATAACCTTCTTCCACATCAAAAAAAGTCATCTGTAGACTAGACTAGCAATTGCACATTGTATCCACCCTCAGTGGACATTGCTATCCCATGGAAAGCAAACAAAAACTTCACATTGATTTCTTTTACTTATCTATAATTGTTCTTTCCTCCTATGTCATTCTGGGCTTTGGGTCTTACACTCATCATGCAATAAAGTAAGGTTTATTTTTCTCCCCAAACTGCTCTGAAAACTCTCTTAGTGATTCTGTCTGTTAACAGGAAAAATACAGAAACCTATAATTCAAGCTCAGATCCATAACAGGCAATCAGTCTAGGTTATCAGATCATCACATGAGTACTAAATCTGACTGTTACTGAAGAAATGAGAGATTTTCAAAACAAGAAGTTTAACAAAACTCTCCAGACAAAACTTTCTATTGAGTAAATTTTACTTGTGTTTCTCAAGGTGGAGATGATCCCAATTTCTTGTTGATTTTTTGCCTTGTTTTTTTTTCAGAAAATCTTTTGTGTATTGTTCTGTAACGATAAGCACAGAAGAGACAAGAATTTCAGTCAGAACTAGATAACTGTGAGTCAGTGAAAAACACATTAATGCATCCATATGCACTGTTAGCAAGACAGATTTTTCTGGTTTTTAGATTTTTTTCTGTCGGGACTGTGGTATTTCTGTACGTGTGTATGCATCTTCTGTGCATTTATGAGCAGAAAGAATCCACAGATGTTCAAGGTCAGATTTAGAGGCAGCACTTTAAGATTGTTGAACAGCAAAATATTATAGATAGAATCAGATCCTCATTTTATAAGCCATCTTTCTTTTACCTTTCTTGGAAATATGAGTTGAAGGATCTGATAACTGTCTAACAACTGTTGACTGAAAATTCAATTCCGGCACAAGGCTGCTGATCTGTGGAAATCTGGGAACTAATGAGACAACAAAAAATTTAACTAGTCCCTTTAGACACTTATATTGGTTTGGGAAATAAAAGATGTCATTTTGCATGGGAAAAGGTCTTTATAGTTCTTTGCAGAACAAGAAAGATGTACTGCTAAATATTTGGAAAGTGCTCTCAGCCACAAGAGGAGGTTATAGCTATAGATAGCTAGACACATCTATGTATACCTTAAAGTTTTTATAGTCATATGTCTTAGTTTAAGACAATTATATGTGGCAGAGACTCCAAAATTAGTTACCTCCCCTTTAGTTTTAACCACTCCCCTTTCACCAATAAGGAGAGACAAACGTGAGAAGATATAAGTGAAAAAATAACAGTTTACTAAAAAGAAAAGCAGCAACAACCAAAGTAACAGCAATAAGCTCTACATACAAAGGTGCTGAGTCATAGGTTCCCCCCAGGTACAAAGAAAACAAGATGGTGGAGAAGCCCCTCCTCCCAAGATGGCGGCCACCATAGCAGACCACTTGGGCCAGAAGACAAAGACAAGAAGATGGAGAAGCCATGTTCTGCAGTGCTCAGGGAGAAAAAAAAAAGACAGCTTTTGCCTCACACTGCTTCAGCTTCTTGGGTTGCAACTCAGAGACCTGCCCCAGGCAACCCTCTCAGGAGCTCAGAGGGAAACAAAAGAGATGTCTGTGTGTCCATTTCCTGTTTATAAAGGGACCCCGCACCCCCTCCTTTCTGTGAATGCGGGGTAAAACACACAAATCCTGTTTCCTGGGTTGCCGAGTCTTAAGGTGACAGTAAAGCAGACTGTGTGGATTGATGGAGTAGTATGGAATATGTAGGTTTGGCTTTCGTTTTTTTTTTTTGGCAGAGGGGGCACCTAGGACACCGTGAACTCCAGATTTCTGAGTTCTGAGTTCATGTGAATTTCTGAGATGTTCTAGCACATCTCAAATAAAGTTTTTCATTGCTAAGCAGTTGAAATCTGTCCTAAAGCAGAATAAAAAAATGGTTGCAAAGGTATTTTGGGACTAACTGATCTCTGGATCAACTGTTGAACGCCGTTAGATTAAGAGCTTGCATTCTTAGAAATGACTGGTTACAATTCAAGTCGACAGTTCAGGAGTGCTAGGGCCTAGTTTGGATGAGTATTGAAATCTGGCAATAATAAACATATTTAGTGGAGCCTATGAAAAGTATAACATCATAGAATCATAGAATAAAATCCTCAAGGTAGGAAAAGATCTCCTGGGTCATTGAGTCACACCTTTCACTGCACACCACCATGCCAACTAAAATATACCACTAAGTGCCACACTCTGTCGATTCTTGAAGACTTTCAGGGATGGTGACCTTACTACCTCTCCGGACAGCCTGTTCCAATGTTTAACCAGCCTTTGAGTGAATAAATTCTTCCTGAACCTCCCCTGGTGCAGCTTGAGGCCATTCCCTCTTGTCATGTCACTGGTTGCCTGGGAGAAGGGGCCAACCACCATCTTGCTGCAACCACTTTTCAGGTAGTTGTAAAGAGTGATAAGGTTTATCCTAAGCCTCCTCTTCGACAGAATAAACTATTGCAGTTACCTCAGCTGCTCCTCATACGATTTGTGTTCCAACCCCCTAATCAGCTCCATTGGCTTCTCTGGACATATTCCAGGACCTCAATGTCTTTCTTGAATTGAGGGGCCCAGAACTGACTACAGCTGACTACAGGACTTGAGGTGTGGTCTCACCATTACTGAGTATAGGGGGACAATCTCTTCTGTAGTTCTTCTGGACACACCATTTTTTATACAAGCTAGGATTCTGTTGACCTTCTTGGCCAGCTGGGCACATGCTGGCTGGTGTTCAGCTGGCTGTCAACAGCACCCATAGGTCGTTTCGTGCCAGGCACAGCCTTCTAGCAGATCAATACTACCAGCCAACTTAATATTATCTGTGTGTTTACTGAGGGTGTACTTGATGCTCTTGTCCAGATCGTCCATAGAGGTGTTCAACAGGACTGGCTCTAATACTGAGCCTTGGGGAACCCAACCAATTGCTGATTGCCAATGGGATCTGGCATCATTTACCACCACTCTCTGGGCCCAGCCAGTTTTTAACCCAGCAAGGAGGACACCTATCCAAGCCATGGCTGCCAGCTTCTCCAGTTCTCCAATTTTTTTCCAGTTCTTGCATTAGTTATCTGCCAAAGTGTAATAGATACAGCACAGTAAGGGCATATCAGACTTAAGTACCTATATAATTTTTCATAAAAATTCATTTTTTATGTTCTATAAAATTGTTTACATATGTGTTGCATAGCAAATATTTCAGCAGGAAATAGTGGACAGATATAAAGGACCTCTGCTAAAGGGGCATCACATTAATGTATATTTTGTGGCATCAATTTAACTAAAAGAAAAATGGTTTGGATTTATCTTCACTTTGTAAAGAACTCAACAGTAGAAGATGAATAAAAGATTTCTGGCAGTCATTATGGAAACAAAATACCTGATAAGTAAGGTGAGTAATGCATATTGAACAAAATGAAAAAGCTAAAAATTCTTATTTTTATCTAATCAAGAAATTGGTGCATCCAGATTTGATTTTCTCACTATATCTATATATATATCTCACTATAATACCATCAGGCTTTTCTGATTTCCATTTATATAAATTAAAATTTGCTTTCTGAAGATATGAACTCCCACTGACTTCAATGTGTGTAATATTGTTTCTTTGAGGATTGAGGCAAAGCATAAAACTAACTGTAGCTTGGTATGTGGTGGTGAGGCACAGAGGTCTCCCAGATAGTTGTTTCTCTCTATAGCTAAATAGAAAAAGAAATATTAGAATGGTATTTTGTATTTAAGAAACTGTTTAGATTATCTCTGTAAAACTTGAAAGTTTATTTCTATTTTTTGTCTATAGTCCATACATTTAAAGTACCATATGATTTCTAGAAAGCCAAGGTATTGGTATAGTAGATCAATAACTTTATGTTAGCATGAGGGAACCCAGTTAGGCCTGGATTCATCCTGCCAGTTTTAGTCATCAAGGCATCTAACTCACAGTTTTTCTATAGTCATCAGAGAGACCATGAGTCATCAGATGCTTTTGAACAGTGATTAAAATATTAAGCTACTCCACTTATAAGCAGGTAGACTTGCCCTTTGAAGGCCCTGCCCCCTTCCCCCCCCCCCCCTTTTCCTTATAATTAATTAGGTAAATACCTAAGAATGGGCTGATATCTTCACTGAGCATCTAAAATCAGGACAAATGACTACTGTATGTTTAACTGTGGTTAAAGAAGTAAATGGAGACTGGGCACAATGGCCAGGAGTCCTCCTTTTTCTGCTGCAGTGTTTGTACAGTGAGCGATTCTTAGATACTTCTAAGCACAAACTACAGCATTCTCATGTCAACGGGCATACACAGGCATACATTTAAAAGACATGCCAACTGTCTTCCATGACAGCCTCCCATCATCAGAGCTGTTTTTGCTGTTCACCCTAGGTAGCCATTTACCTTGTCTTGGCTGAAGTGAAATCAGGCCAGTGCTTTTTGTCATCACAATTTATTTTTGTGTGTGTGACCAGCCCGACGATTCTGACATTAGAGTCTTTGCCAACTCCCATGCAGGGGATAATCCTCCTCCTTAATTGGAACTGCTCAGTGTAACCAGCAGAGTAAGAAACTGCTGCTGCTGCAAGATCACCTACTGGCTGAAGAGGCATTTCAGGCAGCCACAGGGAGCTGGGATCTAGCCTCTTTCACTTACTAAATCTTTACTCCTGCAGTAAATGATTATCTTGTCATGTACTCGACTTAGAGAGTCTACTGAAGACTTTCAGAAAGAAATTTTTTCCCTTTCAGACTTTTAGTTCTCAGATAGAATGGTGCAGAAAGGGTATTTTTTTATGTGAAAGAAAAAGAATACTTTTCTACATTAACTTTGGTGAAATTATTAGGTAGTAGATCAGTTACTAGGTTGTTCCTGTTATGTAGTCAAGCTTAGGCTTACGGGATGTATTGTAGAGAGTTTACACTGAGCCTAACTGAAATAAAAATAGGAGAAAAATTATTTTGTTTTGATCAAAACCAGAAAATGGAAATAAATAATTCCACATTATGTTTAAGTAGGAAGGAATAAAGATATGTAAATAGATTTACACACATGACCAAGGAGAATCAGACATAAAATGGGTAAAAATTTAAGCCAACATGCATGAAAACCATTTTCTCATCTTCAGAAGATGCATGTGTAAAAAAACCTGCATTCAAGTGTAGCAGAGAATTTCAAGAATCAAGAGCAAAGTTCTGCTGAGGGAAAGATCTGCATAATGATCTCATTAATAACAATCTCATTGGTTAAAACTCTCCTTTCCTATCCTGTCTAGCCTTGACCTGCATATATTATGCAGGTTTTAAACAGCTGTTTTAGCTGTTTTGCTGAATAGATGAGCCGGCTGCATAGCTAAAGCACATGACCTTCAGTTGCTTTTTCAGAACAGCATCAGTCTGTCAGAGAGACTGCCAGAGGAAAAAAAAAAAAAATGGAGAGAAAATAAGCAAACAAACCACACAATAGTAGAACTTATTTTCCATTTCAGTGGGAATCTTTTTTTGTTGTTGCTGTTTCCAGAGCTGAAGTGAACCTGATCTGTAAAGCAACTTTCTAAACAGAACAAGAAATAAGGCAAGATGAAGATTTTCAGTTGTAGTGATAAAACTTAATGATTTTGATTACCATTTCCTACCTGAAGTTATGTGTTCTTGGCTTACTGTAGTATTTAAAGATCTTTATTCTCAGCACGCCCTTAGGAAAAATTGCTAAAGCTTCATAAATGTTATCTTAGAATTTTTATAATCCATTTTAGTAACATGTATGGCATTAACACTCTGCAAGTGTTGGAGACTAAATAAGATTCCTACACCAATCTAACAATAAATCTAAAGAGAAATATCAGTATTTGATAATAATTCTGTGTTTTGTGTTTATTACAGACTACCCTGGGATGTACGCAGACAGGGCATTTTAAAAGTACACTTTCCTCAAGAATTCAATAATCTTTATCCTACTGTACCATATTAGACTAAATTACATTGGCTACCAATGTGACCCAGTGTCATGTATTTATCTCAGACTCCAGTACATCCAGCCTTAAATAAAGATCTTATAACCTGTAAAAGTGCAGAATGGAAAAGACTTCCCTTTCCCAAAACTATTCACAGGCTGATCTAAGAGATTTATATGAGATTTGCCTGTGGTTTAGCATCTGGTAGAATTAGAATGTAAAACTGGAAGAATGATGGACATACCAAATGTTTAAGTTTCTGCAATAAATATAGTCCAGGTTTCTGCCAAAAATTATGGCTAAAAATTTACCATTTCATTCACAAAGAAAAGATCAGCACTGACTTACAATTCTCACATACTCACATTGGCCTTCTGCTGATGGCTCCCTTATGAACCTTAACTTGTGTCAAATTCCTGTTTACTGGAACCCAAAACAGAAGGGAGTCATCTGAGTGCAGTGCAACTCCTGTAACTACAGACATTCATAAGTGTCCTGCTTGGCAGGATACTTGAGAAATTTTATTCGTACTAGACTTAGCAGTGCATTCCTCTCTACATCCTCTCAGAGTGTAGCAATCATCCAACCGATAAAAGAGAAAAAAGAAATCGTCTTCTTTTTCCTTCTCTTTCTTATGGAATGACAAGTTTTCTATGAAGGTGAAAGATGTCCTCTCTGGTTTCCAAAAATTTTTCTTGGGTCTTCGGAAGAATCTTGGGGAAAAAAGTGATTATACTTTTTATGTAAATAGTTTAAACAAATATAATTCCATTTCCCTTTAACTGTTTAACTCTTATGGCACATATGAATTGCTATATGCCAATATATAGCCTATACTTGATATAGAATGAATGAGGTCAGAACATTTTAGTTTGTGCTTGACGAGCCTATTTATGTGAATTTACTTTTACATACATCTGATATGCTCTTCCTCATATTCAACTGATGCACGGGAAGTTCCACCTGAACACGAGGAAGAACTTCTTTACTGTGCAGGTGACTGAGCACTGGAACAGATTGCCTAGAGAGGCTGTGGAGTCTCCCTCACTGGAGATATTCAAGAACCGTCTGAGCACAGTCCTGTGCCAGGCACTCTGGGATGACCCTGCTTGAGCAGGGAGGGAGGCTGGACTAGATAACGTGCTGTGGTCTCTTCCAACCCGACCCATTCTGTGATTCTGTAATATACATAATTTGACAGTGTTCTAATCAAGATCTTCAGCATCTAGATCTGTATGTAAATTTTGGGAACATAAAAAATCTAAAGAATAGTTCTAAAACAAGTACTCAGGCACCAAATGTTTTAGTTTGAATCCGGAGTTCTAATATTTATTATTTCACTTCATATACTCTTTCATCTGCCCTCACCTTTTAAGACAGATAAATATCTTGATTTTCTGAATTTTACACTTCAGTCCTAGAATCATTTGCAAAAACCCAGTAGTTTAGTAGGACCTCTGGATGTCTAAAGTGGTCTAAGCTACACCAGGTTTCTTGAAGTTTAAAGCAAAAAATGTTGAAAATCTCCAAGTCCAGACATTTCAGAACATGCTATATTAGACTGTGTTGACAGCCTTCCTAAGCTAAGGTGAGTGACAATCCACTACTTTCCTTTCATAGAGGTCCATCAGGTTGGTCAGGCATGATTTTCCATTCCCAGAACAGTTGTCTCCAAACACTTGCTTGTTCTTCAGGTGATTGGAAATGCCTTTGTCTGGAATTTGGTCCATTTTACTCCATAATCTTCTAGAAGACTGAGGTGAGACTGAACATCTTGCAGACCCTCCCTCTTGCCCTTCTCATAGATGTGCAGTTCAATTCCTCTTTTTGGTCAGGCTGACTATAGTCTGTAGAAAATGCTTAACACAGCACTTCTCAGGACTGGCCACCCCAACTAGTGCAATATGTCACCAATGCATAGCATTGACTGGAAGCTGCACACAGCCTCAAACACCACCTCCATCTTCCCTGTACTTCACAAATTTCTGTATCTTCACCAGTTTCTTCATTAACTTTCTAATTCTTGTCTCCATCTCACAGCTGCTGGCACTTCATGTGTTCTAGCTCAGTAGGAAGCCAGACAGAAACCTGCTTTGCACCTCTATCTCCTGTGCACAAGATTTTGCTTGGCAGGAAATTTATTTCATAGACGTTTTAGCTCTTGGCAACATCTCTATGACCTGAAGAATACCATTCTGGAGGTCTGTTCCGCCTCCTATGCTGAGCTCTAAATCACTCGTAATAGGTTTGTCAATTGGTCTCTGTTTTCCCACATCTGAAGAGATCTAGAGACCTGGAAGGACTCTGACAAAGTCCCCTATGGGATCTGTCTGGAAAGGTTTCTCAGAGAGCACCTGACACACTCAGCTGGACCAAGCTGCATAAAAGTAGTGATTACCAATCAACTTGAGAAGGTAGCTCGGAAGAAAGGATGAGACCTGTCGGTCCGGTGTGTCAAGACTGCTGGTCTTCTTGCCAGAGGAATATTGCATTTTCTCCTAGACTTACTTACCTTAGCCAAGAGTGTAGGAAAGGATCTTCATCAGCTTGAGATCTCAGGCTTCTATCAACCATGAAGTCAGGGGCCTCTCTTAATGATAGACAAGATATTTGCATTTAGGCTGGTGACTATTAGCCAGAGCTACAATCTGAAGTGAACAGCTGTACAGTTAGACCTCTTGCTCTTGCTTACAGAACTGACGTGATGTTACCATCCATATTTTTCTAAAGTCAGGTGTTCACCACACCATGCTGAATCAGCTGTCACAGCCCAGCTTCATGACGATCTGTTTCTGATAGCAGTTTAACTCTCTGATACATTAGTGTGGAACCACATGCAGTCTAATTAGCTGGGTCAATAGAGTATATAATGTAGCCTTTTAGTTTCCAGTCCCAAAGCTCACTAGCTCAGGTTTAACATGTACTTTCAAGTGTGTATGCTGTGCATCCCATGAATAAGCAGAGATGCTATGGATAGTTTCTTCCTTTTTTCGGTTAATGGACATAGAACCTTTTCAAACTATAGAAGTTTGTCAGCAACCGAGACAAAACCTCCTGAAATACACAGATCACGGACAAAAGGAATTCAGCAGTGGAGCTGAAAATTATTTCCGCTAGACCAGATGTGTTTATTTCTTCTTTATGCTAATCATCATGGTAGAGTATCACTTTGAATACAGATGCCTTTTAGCAACTCTCAAGTCCTAAGAGTGGCTAGCCTAAGCTGTTGTGCTGGTTTGCATTCCTACAGTTAAAAACTATTTCAGATATTCTACGAGCATTCTTCCTATGTGATAATGTTTGTTTTCTGAAAGTATGGAGAAAATATTTGCTGTTGAACTGAGTTATCTTTCACAATGTTGGCAGATTCTGGAAACTATTTAAAAAAACCATCAAAGCTATATATATATATATAATTTTTTTTGTTGTTTTGGAAAGCTGCAGAAGCAAAGACAAGCTTTCCTTCAAAAACAAGAACAAAACGAGGTGTCTGGTACCTTTGAGAAACACTCAGAAAACTATATTCCTCTACTGGTGTTTTCATATTTTCTTTAAAAGAACATTTTATGTTTAACAGCCCTATTTTCCTGAACTGCTTTAATTTGGTGTTGTGTGCTGTTTCCCAGTGTCTCAGGATGTTGGCCTGGTTTCTCTTGAGTTCAAAGACATAGTCTGTGTTACTCTATTTGTACGCAGCCATTTGCTGTAAAAACTAAGCTGCAGGAAAGGAACAAACAAAGCAATCCCTACCAAAATATTTGGCCGTATGGTCTATCAATCACTTCGGCAGGAAAATATCTTTTTCGGCAGGAACATACTTTTTCAGTTTTTCTTTTGAAGAGATAGCAGACTGAATACCGGCTTAGAATACGACAATGTGAGTAGGAAGGGACTCAAAGGAAGCCAATGGAGTAAAAGAAAGTCAAAACTACATTACTGGAAAATTAGGCAAATCCATTTTATTTCTTTGGATTTTTATCGAGATTTTGCTGGAATACACTGGAGACAGCTTGCTTTAAACAAAGCTATGTCAACCTGAATTGTGAAAGCGATAAATTACTGCGGTATCTTAAAATTTACTTTTTTAAAATACCAGTCTTTTTCCATGATGACCTCAAGGCTGAATTATTGTCACAGAGATTTTACTAATTCCTGCTGCCATTAATATTTAGAACACACAGAACATACAATATGCACTAGTGAATTATTCCTGAAAATAGCTAACACTTTATAAACACAAGCCCAGTAAAACTCAGAGATCTCAATTACTTAAAATAATATTGGAAAGAATTCTTGGTTTAGGTACAGTGCATAAATAGAATATATACACAATTAATATACCAAAGAGTACCAGCTGAGTATCCATAAAATGGAAGGATTCTCAAAGAAAAATCATTACAATTAAAAGCTCATGGAATATATCTTTAATAAAACTCTAGTCTATCCAAGTCTTCAGGTTGCCTTTTAACCACAGTTTTATACAACACATTGGATTGCAAGAATGGCCCATAATGGATAAGAGCATAGGTCCTTACTGCCTGATCTCATGCCTCAGACAGCCACTCCTGGGTGAAGAGATAATTGCATTGCAGTGTGGTAAAGACTGAAAGAGTCTGTCTCAACCTCTACATCTTTTCTTGTTTGTTCTGCCTTCTTACTCCCAACCACATGTGTACCAGTATGCATATTCACAGAACTGCACAATACTGTATAACAGAGAAATTAATCAAGTTTGTTTTAGTTCAGATCAGTGCCCTGTGAATAAATATGAATAATTGTTGAATTTTAATTCAGAGAAATATTTTCTGCAATATTAAAGATGTTTGAAAAAAAATGTTGGGGGGTGATTTGATTTGAGGATTCTAATTTCTTATAATGTTAAAATATACTTAAGGAAAAATTAATAATCAATACCTATTCATTTTTGTCTGTGACACATGGTCTTACCACAATTTCTGCTTGTGGAAATATAATTGTCCTAACAGCTTAACTATTCTAGTCAGGTACATTTTATACTTAATTGATTTTCCAAAGAAGGAAGAAAGTGGACATAGAAGAGTATCCATTGAATACTGACTCTGCTTATGTGATTGGAGAAAATATTTTAATAAAATCTCTATCAAGTAATTAGAACTGGAATGGATTTTAAAATCACATAGTTCCAACCTACTTGCCATGGGCAGGGACACTTTCCACTAGACCAGGTTGCTCAAAGCCCAACCAACATGCCCTTGAACAGTTCCAAGGATGGGACAACCACAGCTTCTCTGGGCAACCTGTTCTAGTGCCTCACCACCCTCACAGTAAAGAATTTCTTCCTAATGTCTGATCTAAACCTGCTCTATTTCAGTTTTAAATCATTCCCACTTGTCCTATCACTGCATGCCCTTACAAAAAGCCCCTTTCCAGCTCTCCTGTAGGCCCCATTTAGGTACTGGAAGGTGCTGTAAGGTCTCCCCAGAGCCTTCTCTTCTCCAGGCTGAACAACCCCAACTGTCTCAGCCTGTCTTCACAGGAGAGGTGCTCCAGTCCTCTGTTTATCCTTGTAGCCCTCCTCTGGTCTGTTTCCAATAGGTTCTAATTAAAGCAGAGTCTTAGTAGCACTTCTGCGTGTTCCAGTGTTTCTGTATACTTGTCATGAATACTTCTGTCTAAAACCTTTACATTCATGAGTTTAGTTTAAATTTTTTCAGTTCCCTAATTGAGATAAAGTTCAGGGGCAGCACTAAATTCATTTCTGACATGTCAAATTGAGTGGAAACAAGAACTAGATCCAGAAAGACGGAAATATTAACCAACACACAAGTTAATTGTGTATTCTAGTCATCGAGACTAGACACTAAAAGGGGTAGAAATACTCATGGTGTTACTTATTTCAGGATGGGATGCCTTTTTCAGACGTGAGAATGATTTTTTTTTTTAGTGAAATCCTCACTGTTATACACTCTTTAATGTGATAACAATGGGGATTGACTGTTAGATAATTGATTTTCAGTATGTGCTGTTATACATTTTGAGTAAATGCATCCAGAACTAATTAACCCAGAATGGATTTCCTCCAAGTTTTTCAGGTTAGTTGATTAAGAATTAGAACAGAGTAGTTGGAACAAATCCCCATCTAGGATATAATGGAACAAAATGTATTTTTCATATTGATAAAAAAAAAAATCCTGAGAGTCTACACCACCTTTCCTGAATAAAGAGAAAATTTAATCTTTTATGATCGGAAAAATGTGACAAAAATTTGCAAATTTCAGTTCCCTCAGAGAAATGCAGGGACAGTCAGTGTCTTAATGCTTGCCAGATCCAAAGATCTGAGTAGACCTACATGAACTTTCTGAGACTTATATTTCAACCATCTGTAATGCAATTGATTTTTCAGGTTCTATAATTTTGAGCTGTTTGCAGCAATGCAATTTTTTATTTATCTGCTCATGTCTTTAAATTACTGTATGGCAGTTCAATTCAAACAACACTCCTATCAATATTTTAGGCACTTTCTACTCACCAGTAGATAGGTCATCTTTATCACTTGACACTATCTATTTGTATTCTGAGTAAATGAAACTTCTAAGGGGAAGAAAAACTTGATGAAAACATGTTGGAAGGAAAATGGCAGCAGCTCTGAAGATAGGTTGAGATTTTAGCGCTTTTTTTTCCCTCTTTGTTTCCTCCCCCCCAGAATACATACCTGTTTGACTTGTCTTCTGTGTCCTTATTCAGTTATAGAAATACTTGTGTGGAGTTTTTAGCTGTTTTTTTTATCATTTCGTAAGAGTTATGGCCATCTACTTTTTTCAAACAATAGCTTAAAAATCTCTGTGTAGTCCTTGTAGCAAAAGCTGAGGTCAGTGATGGAAGAATCAAAGAAATGGACTGACCTTGTGTGAACAAAAATAGCAGATAAAATTCATAGGCTTCATAAAATACACGGCATTAATGGCCAAAAGGTATGTTTGTGATACAGCTCAGGGCCTGAAAATGAATTTCAATATAATCCAAACAATTGTTAAGTCTTTCAGAAGAAACGTCTGAATGGAAAATAATTCTTGCTATTGTTTTAAGTAAGCATGTTCACCATTATATATTTCTTCTGATCTTCCTTATGGTGCTCCTCATAATTAATATCAGAGTGCTTTGGAAATTATAACTAAATTTAACTGAATTCTGACAAAAAGTTAAAATATTTATGAAACAAATTATGGTGATTAATACAGTTTTATGAACGAAGACAGTTGCATGAAAGCAAGGTTAAGTCAAGAATTTTAGGGATTCAATTTGATACAACAAAGATCTGAGGTATGTGTTGTTTGTGTTTTGGTGTGGCATTTGTTGTTTGTTTTCAGTGTTGTTTTCTTTGTTTATGAGGGTTTTTTCCCCTCCAAAGGATGCAAATATAATCACCTTATAGTCACATCTCATTTTGAAACAATTAGCTTTAGCTATTTTTAACAGCAGCGGGCACATGTCATACAACCTTCAAATTTCTGCTCTAACGCTTCTTAGCTTAGAAGTTTGCTATTCTCTTCTCAGCTAAAGCACTTAAACAGCATGTCCCATAGTTTCCAAAAGTGCACCAACCACAAGATAATTTGCTCTTTATAACAGATGCATTACTCTTTTCAACAACCTCAAATTTTCCAGCAAAAATTACTTCCAATAAACTCAGTTAATTGCTAGTGAAACCAAATCAAATTGCAGATGTTTCAGAGTGCAAGCACATGTCAAATTCAAATTAGAAAAAGCAGAAATTTGGTAAAAATATTTGCTTTCAAACAGGAGAGTTTTCTCTTGCAACCGTTGCAGTAGATGTGCATGTACATCTAAGAATCACTTCATCAATCAGCAACTGCTGATCCTACAAATAGGATGTAATTAGCATGAATGAAAAGCAATCCTGCAAATCCCTTTACTGGACATAGTAGCTTTTCCCCACAAAAGAGCAGATAATTTTTCAATATAAATCAACAACATTATAGAACTAAAGTAAAATTTGCATATCTTTGCCTTCACTGGAATAGAATCACATTTTTCAGCCTCTCATAGTATTATAGCATGCATTTCCAAAATTTGAGACTACTGAGAAATAAGAAAGAATAAGTTTCTACTTATTGCAAAACTTTAAAATATCAGTCTTTTAGAGGAAATTTGAAATGTGCATAATACAAAAATTGTACACTACATTCTTATCTTGAGTCATTTTTCATGATGTTGCAGGCAGTATGAAATTTACATTTGAATAAAAAATAGAGTAAGCATTTGTTGCATGCGTGTCTTGATATAGGAATGATACTACAAGCTACATAAAATCAGCAATAAAGAACACAAGATTCTTCAGAAATGAAATAAAGCTTTGTCTGTACATGTAATTATTGCCTTCACTTATAAAATGTTGGTAATAATACTTAAAACTCTGTCACAGAATGTTGGTAGGATTAATTACTGATGTAAGATGAAAAATTATATACACTGGCTAAGTATCATAATTGCTATCTTAAAGGATGGAAATTAGCTTGATCTGAACTTCTGAAATGCAACCTTGAATAGGAAAAAATAGAAGCTTGTTAAAAGGGTCAGATTTATATTTAACATTTAATTTCCCAACTCCTACTCCTACATTTCAGTTTGCCCTTTTTTATACAATAAATAACAGCATGCAACAAAGCAATTTTCCTTTAACAAATAATAAGTTGGTATCATAAAAAAGCCACATTCTGAATACTGTATTTTATTGTAAATTTATCAACATATGAAAACCAGAAGTTGTCTCTTACATGATAAAACACAACCAAATTTTTCAGGAAGTTATTCTCCTACAATCTTTCCAAAGCCTCTTTGTACTACCTTGTTTACTTTGTTCTTCAGTGAGTGCTTAAAAGAAAATCATGTACTTTACTCAACAGATTTACTGTACAAGGAGCGGGGAGGAAAACAGATTTATTAGCTGTCTCATTACAAAAGTTTAAATCCCTTTGTTCCCTTCACCTTCTGTTTTATCTTAATTATACTTGCTCACATGAAACCAAAACTACAAATTTTTCCTTTGGGAGTGATCCTGTTTATAAACCTGCCCATGTTAAAAGTTTTTCTTTGCATTCTGTAGTTATTTGACAGATGGAGCTATATTGCCCACAAACTGTGAAATGTCTTACAAAATAAAGGCTGTATTAAAACCATGACAATATTTCTCTCACATTAAATATTTAGATGGAGGTAGGAATTCTTGTAACAAGATCATGGGTACACATTATAAAATCATTTAACATTCGTGTGTTTATGCAGTGCACTGACTTTGGCTGGCTGTTAGGCAAGGCCTTATCATGCCTCCTCCTCAACAGGGCAGTAGGAGAAAATACAGCAAAAAGCTTCTGAGTGAATGAGATCGCTCAGGAATTACTGTCACTGGCAAAACAGACTTGATCAAGGGAGATGGATTTAATCTAGAAATTGATTTACTCTATTGCCAGTTAATAACAGTGTAGTCTAATAAGAAATAAGGAATGAGAACAGATCTAAAAACATCTTCCCATCACCCTTCTTCCCAGGCACTTCACTCCCAACTATTCTATGTCCTTCCCCTCTCAGTAACACAAAGGGATGAGGAATGGGGATTGCAGTTGATTCACAACTCTTTCCCTCTGGCCCTCCTTCATCCTCATGCTGTTGTCTTGCTCCGCTGAGGAGTTCCATCTCTGTGATGCAGTCCTTCCTGGGCTTTTTCAACCTGTGTCCTTCCCATGGGCTACAGTTATTCATGAATTCTTCCAGCATGGATCCCTTCCAGGCGTTGCATTCCTTCAGGAATAGAGTGCTCCCTTGTGGATTCCCCTCAGGGTTTCAGGTCCTGAGAAAAAATTTACTCCTGAGTGGACTCCTGTCCATGGGCTGTATCTCCTACCTGGAGCCTGCTTCAGCATGGCTGCAGCCTCCTTCAGGGCACATCCACCTGCTCTGTTTTGCAGTCCTTTATGGGCTGCAGGATGGATATCTGCTTTACCAGGGACCTTCAGAGGAACAACCTGAGACACCACGGTCTTCACCACAGGCTTCGGGGGAAATCTCTACCCTGGTACCTGGAGCGCCTTCTGTCCTCCATCACTGACCTTGGTATCTGCAGAAATGTTTCTCTCTCATATTCCCACTCCTCTCTCCCACCTCCTTTTTGCACAGAATTTTTTATGTTCTGGAGCTGGCTGGAACTGACTTTGTGAGACAAGGGGGTAGCTTCTGTTATCTTCTCACAGAACGCAGATCTGCAGCCCCCACACTACCAAAACTTTGCCATGTAAATCCAATACAGTTTGGAATAGAGTTTTATCATTTGTTAAGCAGATATCACCATTACTTTCCTTGGTTCCTTGGTAATAATACACGTTTTCAAAAATGAAAAGACTATGCCTTAAAAGAAGCTTTGAAATAATATGGACCATAAAATTAGTTATGTAGGAAGTCTTTCTACTCAACTAATAAGAATTGCTAGGTGGATGTTCACATGAAAGAATAGCAAGTGACAACAGACTCCCCATGTTTCTCCATATTCTCCCCATGTCTTCAAGTGATGGACGCTGAAGTTTCACTGGTGGGATACTGGGACCAGTGTCATAGATGGAGTGAAGTGCTTCACTTATAAGAGAGGAGTAGAAATATGTTTATTGTTATTAAAAGAGTTAACAAAGTTTGATAGTAAATGTGACAGTGATTCAAGGAGATTCAATGGCAAAGTACACTTGGTTATTTACTGCATAGAGGACAGGGTCAGCAAAACTGCCAGGGAGATCATCTTGTTCAGTCAAGAGATTCAGAAAGGACCTCCTTGCTTTCTAAACTTTCTGATGGAAGTTTAGGTGTGGGTGGATCCGGACTTAGTCCTGGACTTGTTTTATGTCTAAAGGATTATATATGCACAATCCATCCTTTATGACACTTAGCTAAGATTTCAAAGTTCTAGTGCACTTACTCCCAATTCACTTACTGAGTATCTGATGTGACAGGGATTCTCTCACTTTTGAGAGGTGTCTCTGCTCAAGGGGACATCCTGGCATGCAGCCGCTGCCATGCAAGGAAGCTCAGCAGGCCCTGGGCTGTCCACTATTTACGGAGTATGATGGTTGTCTTACAGTCTTATTGGCATAACAGCTGTAGTTTTGGTGTAAACTCAACAAGCCCTTAGCTGTTGAGCAAGATCCATTGTGTTGTTATCTGTAAAACAAAGGCAGCTATCATAACTACCACAGGTGGCAATTGCTCAACCAGAAAAAGGTGTGGGGCTGAGCAGAATATCACAAGCAGCCATGTCCCCAGAGCTGCTTGCTCCCGTGTGTGTGACAGTTCTGTTTCCATGTGACTGGCACTGACGGTGGTATCTGCAGCAGCGAAAGTCATGGAGAGGTAATGGTGGTGCAGTGACAGCAGCTGGGAGAGATTTGTTTTTCTTTCTGCTTTGGTGGAAGGATGCAGGGGTAAGGGAAAACAGTTCAGAAATAGAAGTCTCTTGACTGCAGCCCACATACCCTAACACTGAAGAGCAGAAAGCAAGGAGGGTTATCATTCTCTGCTGGCCAGAACTGGAGTCAATCAATGCGGGAACAAACTTTTGGTTTGATTCACTCTTACAGTGTCTTGTAGTAAACTGCATTATCAATGCAATTTGAAAATGTTGGAGAAACTATCTTTAACATTGCAAGAATGTTTAATGTAAAGAATAAAATTAATGTATTTCAAATTATTTTTAAAAATTCTAGTTTAATTATGGATATAAAGCCTTTTTTTGGTGTGTTCAAAAGAGGAGATGTGAGACAGAAGAGAACTTTCCAGCTGCTTGTTTTGAGTTTTGCCAGCATGAAGATATTTCTTTCCCTGTTTTCTGAATATTAAGCGAGGAGCCTGCTCTGTATTTTGTGTCTTTATCATAGGTGGACAGAGACCAAATGGTGAAACTGAGATAACAACACCAAAAGGGAATCACAGTGCATGTAATACCAGAGAAGGGAGTGAGTGGAGAAAGACAAAAAAGCACCAGGGCAACAGTGAAAGTGGGAGTAGAAGAGAAAAAAAGCATGACTAGACAGAGGACCCTGGAGGAGCCTGCAAAGAAAGATGCATTTTGAGGAAACAGATTTACGGAATGAAAACTATTAAATTTGAAGAAACAGAAATGCACAACAGAGAAGAATTGAAAAGTAACATTTTCAAGAGGAAAACCAGAAAGAATGAAACCTGGAAGGTAGGTAGACAAAGTGTGGGAGAAGAGCTGCTGTTCTAGTCATTTGTTTACACAAAGTATATGGAAGTCACTCTTCTGAAAGTCTCCCATTTATAATTCTGGCCCACACCAAAATCTGAAAAATCTGAAAAATCCAGTCTCAGTTTTTTTCACCTTCTTGCTCTTCCATTCTCATTACTAACTCAATGGGGGCCACAATGTAAAAAATAACTGAAGTCATCAGCTTCACAGCATTTTATATCGATCCACAAAAATGAGTGTCATGAGCAGTTTTTCCCAGGATAAAAAAATCAGCAGAAATTGGAAAGGAAGGTGGCTACCTGGGGATACTATTGCTGAAATATGACTTTGAACAGACAAAATGTGCTCTGCCTGTAAAGAAAATATGGTCAATGTTTAGGTAAAGACTTTTCAACTCTTATCTTGCTCCATTTTTACGTACTTTCGCTGTTTTCAAAATTTGACCGTTAACAGTGCAACAGAATAACACTTGAAATAAATTGAAAAATTTAATGAATAATAACAACAAAATATTTTATTCTTGACATTTAGCATGTGAGTAAAAGATGAAATATGTTAGTATATACCACTATGTTTTGAGACAATAAATTCTGTAACTTAGTATTATTGTGGACGCAATTTCTGTGGGAAAAATCTCATTGTTTTCCTTAATGAAACATAAGAACACAAATGTGTAGAGTGAGAAATAGATTAATATTTGATTTTCACAGAAAATTCAGATGCACTATTGTTGATTGGTGTCTTCTGTGTAACAGCAGACACGTATTTACTGCTCAAGGTGCTTAACCTAAATTGTGTTTTTCAATAAAGTTGAAAGTAACACAGTCCTTTCATTGAAGTCCTTTCTCCAAATGCCGCTCTGGAGATGAATTCAGGCATTTTCAAGTGTTTCACGCATACCTTGAAAAGTTTGCAAACCACCGAAACATTGCTTAGGTTTTTTTCAGAATACATTTTTCACATATTTGCTAAATCACATGTTTTACAGGTACCCTATGTTTGACATTTGACTTTCAGCATGCAAATCTTTCAATGTAAAGAAAATATTTTGAATGTTTCCTCCAAAAGAGACAGAACTAAGTTCTGCAAATCGTACACAATTTGAAGTTTTCTTGCTTAAATTTTGAAATTACTTAAGTTTAAGGAGCCTTAATAAGGTGAAATACTAGTTTAGTGTATAATTTTATTTCCAGGTGCATAATATTATCCTCATTATATCTTCCTCATGTAATTTGATATAAACATCATAGATAAGGTGCTATTGTTTTTCTCTCTTTGTAGCCTTCTTGTTCTTGTTTATATCAAATATGGATGTTGAGTGGTTCTTTCCTGCTCTTTAGGAAGTAGGGACACCTAGAAAGTAGTTGCTGTAACTGGCTCTAAGAATAAGCCATTGGCATATTGGCATTTCTGCACATTGGTAAGATATTAAGACCATCCACAAATTACTTAAATAATTTAAAAGTACAGAGGAAGTCATGTATCAAATACCTTCACTGGCTGATATCAGTGTTTTAATTAGAGATGAAGTTGAGCTGTAAATTCGTGAATCTAATGCATTGTACAAAGCTTGTGAATTCCTGAAAGTAAGTTATTTTACTCTTAGAGTCTTATTTGTCAATAACATATTGCCGAGTTATGCATAAAACCCTGCAAAATCAATTTCTTAATGTTAAATGAACTTATGAAATTGTAAGTTAATTTAAGATATGTAATGACCAAGTATTAAAAGATTAGCTACACAGGAGTGCAAACTGCTAATATTTCTTCAGGTTTTTATCTCAGTGCTTTCTTTTATTTTTATCTATACTACAGTAATATCTGGAGAGTTCTGTCTAGAATCTGTTGAAAGAGAAACTACGTTCATTATAGGAATAGAAGACCTTTTTTCTACTGGATATCCAGAATTATATCAAAAGTTTAAAGTAAAAGGAAATGAGAAAATTATGGAGGACCTTATGCTTAAAGATTATTCACTGTACATACAGATAGTCCTTTAGGTCAGTTACACTGAGTCCTCAATTTGAGAACCAGACAATATTAGAAAAGTGCATTCTATCTGTAGAATAGATCAGGGGGATGAAGATCACTGAGAAAAGTAGTTCTTTTTCTACTTGGGATGTTATTTGATTGTGATTATGTGATTATGGTTATGGTAGATATGTTTAATAACAATATGTCCTAGTAGATTAAGCAATCTGAGGATAAAGGACAAAAACGAGAAAGTTTACATATTCACTGTGCTCTGCTTCTCAGTCTTATCACTCAGACGTGTTTTCCCTTGATTTTCTCTACGGACTCTACGATGTAAGCATTGTTGCCTCTTCCAACATAATATAATAAATATTCCCTTATGCTGTCCACTCTCAAAAAGATGGGCACCATTTAAAACAGTGGTTATCCACCAGTAGGAAAATTATAAGGAAGATGCTGAGTTAAACCATAAGCATTAACCTGACATCCTACAGACGTGCAGATAAATATTCAGTTTCAGGTGAATGCAGTCCATACCCACAATGGCTTTAATGGAGATTACATGTCTACAGTTAGTACAGGTAACCCCAGGTTTTGACTACAATTTTTATCACACCTGAATTAAAATTGTAGTAGAGTAGGCCATACTTTCAAAATAGTAAAACAAATATTTGGGTTTATTTTGTAGTTTTAGAATAAGTATTTAAAATGAAACCTGCAAAAGCGTGGATGTTTCTTTTTTAATATTTTTAGAAGGCTATTAGTACTAAATGAGATTATTAGAGGAAGAAATTTTTCTGGTGAGATTCTCTGTTGAAAAGACACCTTTGCATCGATTTCAAATTATGCCTTGGTTTTTTCCTTCACTTATATAAATTTCTGAGAACTGGATTAGACTATATCTGATATAACTGTTTTGGTGATAGCTGTTATTTGAACATTCACCTAAATGGTGATATCAGTTCTGATATTATGTTAGAGAAGGTGCCCAGCAGTCACTGAAATCTCCAGATTTTCAGTTATGTAACTATTAAAGCCCCTCATTTATTACATTTTATTGTACTATTTGTCTAGTCCATGTCTAGATTTTATTTGAATTGACTTTTTTTCCTGCGCCTTCAGCTACTACATTTTTTCTTTTTTGATAACAGATAATGGCTACATATGTAGATATGAACTATGAAGTGATTTCTCTGACTTTAAAAAGACAATGGATCAAATGTGGCAGTATATTATTTCTGCATGTGCATGGTATAGGAAGGTACTCTTCAAAGAGAGTCAAAAAAAGTTGAAGATCAAAAAACATCTTTTAAAAAATCAGTGGAAGAGCTAAGGTGAAAAGAGAAAACTTAGTACATTAGCATTAGAATAATTGTACAGTCAATTCATTTTCACAAAGCTATGTGAATATCAAAATAAGTCAAATCATTATGGAAGATTTATATTTCAAGTAATTTGGTAAAAGTTTTATTCAAGTAAAATATAATGAATTTGCCTTTCCACACTGCTAATCTTTAGCATGAGTTTCGGAAGAACAATTGGAAATATCTATATAAAGATACTTAACTGTAAATATAAGAAGAAAAGGAAATTGAGATATCAAGAGAAATGTTCAATTTTTTGTATTAAAAATGTTTTAAAACCTAGTTGGACAGACAGTCAAGTTTTTTATAGACTGCTTATAGAAAGTAACCTGACATAAATTAGCAGACTCATTTCATAATTTTTCAGCCAATCCGGAGGGTTGCATTCAAAAACCAAAAAAAAAAAATTCTCTGGAAGCTGTTTGACCTTTTGCTTCGTTTACTTGTAAAAGCTCTTGGGTAAATTGAATTGTAAAGCTTAGCTGGGTGAAATTTGTGGCCCAGACTAATACAAGATCAGTGGTGAAGACACAGACTGTTGTGAGTTAAACTTGTCTGGCTGCCAGGTGCCCACCAACCCATATTTTACACAAATGCATTACTTTACGTATATATTTGCAGCTGAAAGATTGCAAACAGATATACTGTGTCAATCAGGGCCAATCATACTGCACTGCATCATTTACTGTGGAAGAAAAACTTTCAAAAAAAGTTAATTGCAGTATCTAGAAAAACAATGTGGTATGAAAATTAATAGCCATTTTCTACTGCAGAGCATAGGGCTAGCCAAATATTTGCTCCCCAGACACATGCAAAATTTATAAGATGTTGTACTGTAGTATATGGTTCCGGACTGCATCCAACAAGGATTTTGGCATGGTGTCCATATTATTCTGCCTGTGTTAGTATGTCATAGTGAATACAAATATTTGTTTACAGTCTTGCAAATCCTACTCTTAAGATTCTTTAGTCAGCATTTTAATCCCAAACCAGATCTGGATAGGTGAAAATGATGTCTATCTGCATTTCTGTGTAGATTATTTTAAAATTGATATTCACTTAAAATTTCAAGCTTATGTTAATAACATAAAACTTTAATTTTGAAATTTGGTGCAAGTTCAGTTATTCAGCTCTTATACCCACACAGTTACCTGGAATGTTGCAGGCAGCTTTAATCCACAATTATAACTTCCCCATACCTTCTCTATAATCAGGTAAAAAAGGATGAACATTTCAGTCCTTTGATTAAGCATCTAGTATATCTTCTTTAAACCTATTCAAGTGAATCCATCTCTTTCCTGGATTGTCGGAATCCACATCAATGACTATAAAAAATATTTGCTTACTTCATTTTCACCTGTTTAAATAGAGAAAGATTATTTAAGTCCCATTGATTATAATTCTCAAATTCTTTTCTCACTTTTGGGTCATTAATCTGCTGCAGATTCATCTGTCATTATTAATATTCTTGGTCCCTATTTTGTGACTTTGCATTTATCCAGATATATTAAAAATATGCTGTTTTCTTGACATATATACAGGCCTTTATCAGTGTCCTTCTTTAGTTACCCCTACTTCAAACTGAGGGTATCTGTTGTTTTTATGAGAAATATGTGTGTTGTTTCCTGAGGCACTTTTTTAGATGATAGGATCGTATTGATGAGAATATGCTTTATTATTTCATATTGATTGAATGCTGTATCAATGTACGGGAACTGGTTGGAATAGAGATAATTTTCTTCATAGAAGCCGATTTGGTGATGGTTATTAGATCTATGCTTATAACACCACTGTTGTTAAACAGTGCTTGCACAGCATCAAAACCTTTGCTGTTTCTCTCTTTGCCTCTGCACATGAATAGGCTGGGAGCAGACAAAAGATTTGGAGAGGCTACAGACAGGACAGCTGATCTGAAATGACTAAAGAGATATTCCATGCAATATGACATCATTCTCAGCTACAGAACTAGGCAGAGTTGTAATTTTCCCAAAGTAGTCTGTGTTTGGGGACCAGCTGGAAACCAGTCTGCTGGAGGGAAGTGGTGAGGGATGACCTTTGTAGCAATTTTTTTACTTTTTTTACCCTTCATTTATTAAATTTTATCTTGATCCAGAAGGATTTCTTCCTTTTGCCCTTTCAATCCTCTCCATCCTGCTGGGCAAGAGTAGTTGGTGAGTGTGTAGTTGCTGGATGGGGTCAACCCACTGCTATCAGTCATTCTGTTAATGTGGTTCTGATCAGTATCGCCCATCTTTAAAGTGCTAACATAATTTTAACTTTCTTCCTGTTCCTTAGAAATTCTGAAATATAACAAAACTTTTTTATATGAGCATTAATATTCTGAGGAAGTATTAAATTATCTGTTTTGAGTGTCAGGTGACAGTTAAAATCTCAGTCTTGATGGCTACCATTTATAAACAACTGTGCATTCTCAGTACATTTGTGAAGAAAGATTGTTTATTTTTATGCATCACCTTTATCACTGAGTGGAAGAATACAATGGCTCTGACTTTGATTCCCTCTATGACTGAAGCCATGGTTCCATTTAAAAATTTCACTTGAAATATTCTATGCCAATATGTTAAATCTAAATTGTTCCAAATATAATTTGGTCATTCAAATGAGTGTTTAAAATATAAAAGAAAACAGTAATCACAGGAGCTATCAAAATTTTAAAATTTTATTGTGGAAATGCATTCTCCTTCAGAAAAACCTCTTCAATGATTCCAAAAGTTCTTCAGTCACTTACTGTTTATCCTCTTTTCAGTGTGCTTACTTCTTGGCCACACACCTTTTTGCATTCATTACAAGGGGAGGTATACCATGCACAGAATGATAAAGAAGTTTAAAAAGAACATAATTCGGTGACTGATGGGCCCAAAGGGTTACACCTGCCAAAACGCATTAACTATTGTAATGTGATGCAACAAATGGTGATGTGACTTACTTGACATAATACAGTATGTCACTTAGGAATTAAATGAACAAATGAAAGAGTAAAACTAGAAAAAGCCTAGTAGGGAAAGAGTTGCAATTTTGATTTCTAGTTTTATAAAAGAAGGTGAAATTATGTTCACTGTACAACAGATTGGTGTCAGGTGAAGTGTTTAGAAGTTCACGATAATTGGTATTCTGGGAACTCCCAGGTTGCTGAATAATCCTGCCTAATGCTGGGAAGGAGGACCACCATCTTGTAGGAACTATGGCCAGAACAACAAATATCTGAGGTATTGATTTAACATACTGTAAAAATAAAATAGAAGTGAACAATACATAACACATTCACAATGCAATTAAAAAATGCTATACAGTGAAGTATTCAGAGATATTTATCCCTACTTCCTGAATACAAAGTAGATAGTTAAATCCATGAGTTTAAATTATTTGGCCTAACTCTAGATGAATGAGACCTTTCTTTATCCTTTCATCAACCTTGACTAGAAAAAAACATTCAGACAGGTAACACTTTTCCAGCTACTGAAAACAACAAAATTCTGTATTATATTAATACAGTAGATCGTAAAAGTAACTGTTAGAAACCAATCACTGCTGTATTTAGGCAAGAATGCAAAATATCAGTCCTGTCTACCAGAACTGGACAAACAAAATATATGGGGGAAAAAAATAGATCAAAACACTCTGTGAAGTCTTGAGCAGAACTGATTTGCACTAATTTTTGTGCTTGGTTGTAAGGCAAAAAACTCTGAAACTTGAAACAGTATCTTATACACCTTTCTGCTTTCTATTGTGATTGCTGTTATTATTATTTTACATTTCAAGGAACTCTTCAGATGTTTTGGAAACCAGGGAAAATTTAGGAATGGTCCGTGAAAACTCGTACATTTTCCATTAGCAACAAGTGTTTCCTCTGTTAGCTCTGCTGATTTTTAAAACGTTACCATATGCTGAGGATAGAATTTGTTTTGACACTTATTCATGACAATGTACAATTTTACAATGGACTGCTTCCATTTTCATCAAAACAAGCTATTGAAACACATTTAATACCAATTTCTGAGATGCAAATAGTTTTTGTCAACTTGCATCAGATACATCAGTCTTGTATTTGGACATCATGAAAAAAAACACAACTACTGTTAAAATGCAAAGAAAACCACATATATCAGTGGAGATATGTAAAGAAAATGTTAACTCATTAAATGCTACAGCATTTCTGATATATCTTCTGACAAGGATGAATACAGAATAATGATTTTTTTTTTAAAATTTGCAAAATATAATTAAAACACATCTTTGAACAGGAGATGTAAAACAACATAACATGCAGAGGTCTGACTTTCTGAGTATAAATGACTTTATAGCAGAGTGAATTGAAATATAAATTTCACAAGCACTTTCAAAACAGGCTTAAATTTATCAACATGATGTATACCTTAGGTAGTGCATACTTTGTGTCTGGCCTTATGTCTGTGTGTGTATATATATATTTATATATACACATATATATGCATGTGTGTGTATTTGATAATGAACCCATTTCTGCTTATTTCTTTGAGGTGAAATTTAGAATATCCTTTAGAATTCTTAAATTAAGTACCCCAGTGCAGAGACATGTGAGGATTCCTGCCAATGTTTCCACATTCTAAAGGTGACTATTAAAATTAATTCTTAAAATTAAATTAGAAATCATTAAAATTAATGATTTTAGATAAAAGGATGAAACGTGTTTCTTGAATCTGCTGCTGCTCACATAGTCCAGAGGAGTTCATACCTGGTAAAGCATCCTTGTCACTGTGTGTTCTGAGTGAGCCAGCACAGCCTTGCAAAGGAGCCACAGAGCAGTTGCTTTCTGTATGATTGTCCAGTTCGTGACAGCTGCCAAGCAAGAGTGTGTCTAACCAGGGGAAAAGTCCAAAGAGGTAATAACTGCTTTATTGCATTCTACTTCTTTCTTACTGCTCTGTGAATCTCAGCACAGGAGAAACCCTCACCCCAGTTAGGACACTATAACTAAATTATTTTAAAATACAGTATTAGTATAGATAAAAAGATAACCCTCTAATATATATGTGGGAAATGCAATTCTTATGGAAACTACTACCACACTCGTGATGCTCTGAGGGGTATAAGGGAGAAAATGATTGCCTCATGTGCAAGGAAAATATAAAAGATAAATGCAGAGGGGATTGTGCAACACAGGCTGCAAGAAATACGCCATGAATCTTTTGTTTTATTATTTTTTTTAATGGATAAATAAAAGAATTGAGTGAGAACTGTGAATACCTAATGTTCAGTTAATTTTGGAGGAATTTGGATAGTTGAGATGGGACTTCAGCCGCATTGTCTGGTTGGCCTATAGACTTTTATTTTACAGAGTCATGAAGTTTGCTGGCATCAGAGCAAAAATGCAATTATTAATTTTAAGGGATTGAAAATTCAAACGATTGAGCTGACTAGCATGTTTCTCTATCAGCCACTGAGAAATAGTGACTTGTATTTGTTGGAGACAGAAAAGGAAGGCATGCCTCTGCTGTTTCCTCGTGAAGAAGTGGGTATACCTTTGACTCATTTCAACTGTTTTCGAACTGGAGGCAGATGGGCTCCCTAGAAGCCATGATGGGAGGTGCCTGAACACTTCTCGTTGAGCAGCAGCAGCCATGAGAATGGTAGAGTGATTTGGTAGTAGGGTTAAGAGGGGATGTGAGCTCTGTCTAAGAGTTGATAGAGCCTCTGGTGTCATGGGACCCCAGGTCTGCCTTATCACCATGAGAAAGTGATGATGTTTCATAGCGCTCACTCCCAAGTGCCAGCTGGAGTCCCAGAAGCAGCTCCACAAGGGACATGCCTCTGCCTAGGCCCTGAGCCATTGGGTGATGGAACAATGTTGGTAAGCAAGCAGGCACTGTAACATTAGAAAGGGAAAACAGAAAATGAAAAGATTCTTTGGAGTGGGCCTTGGAGAGGAAAAAAACCCCTGAAAACCATATTGCATGCAGGAAAGAATAGTTAGAGGCTGCACTCAAATACTTCTTTGGGATGAATGACCCCAAATTGGCATGAGGAGTAAGGCTCCTTCTTCACTTCCAGGTGTGCATTAGCAAAGTAAGTCTAGGTTGCTGGGAACAGCTGAAAAGGAAAGAATTTCCTCAGGGAAAATTAGAGCTGCTTGAGCCTGATCCACCTGTCATCATGCACAGGAAACAATGGAAGACAGTGGACTGAGACATCCATCTGCCAATCATATTATCTGTCTTAGGAGGTTTATTTCATGCCAGGAGTTCAGGTGCAAAATGCTTGCAGAGGCATTGCCAAGATTTATCTGCTTTTCAAACTGACACTCTTTATTGTCTATGTGACACCAACAATACCACTAAGGAAGCACACCACAAGAGACTTTAGAATTCTGAAAAAGTACCCTTTGACTGCCTTATGGTGTGATATAGAGAAGATGGATCCAGATTTTTCTTTGAAGTTCACAATTAAAGTTCATGAGGCAATGACTATGAGCTGGAACAAGGCAAATTCCAATCAGATATTAAAAATAATAACTTTAGCATAAGGGTGATCAAATATTTGAATGAGTTGCTCAGTGAGTTTATGTAATCTTTATCCATGGAGATATTAACAGTTGGCTTTATATGATCCTGAACAATATTATCTGACTTTGAAATTCAGTGTAATTTCAAAGTTGTCCCTTGCTCTGAGCAGGGTATGGGGTAGGACCCCTGGATGCCCAGAGCTTCTTTTCAACCTAAACTTCTATGGCTTATGAGACAATAGTTGAGACAGAGAACTTCAAGTTTTTCTGTTCAGTACAGATTTTTTTTTTTAAATGCTGAAGTAGGTTAGAACTGAATATAGCATCTGATAATCATAAAATACTGGTTATGTTCTATAAGTGTTTAGATGACTGACAGCTACTGCCATAAGCAGGAATTTCTAATCAATGCCCTCTAATCTCACTCACCAGCCCTAAGTTCTTTTCCTGAAAATGAGATGGCCAAAGCTCAGTTCTCTCTTTCACCAGGTCAGAGAGCAAGCTAGTCTGTTAGCCCACTGCTTGTTTCTTTCAACTGTTGTACTCTCAACCTAAATGACTTTTTCCCCCTTATCTTAAGGCACTTAATTGTGCCTTACAAGGCACAAGGCATCATTGTGAGGAAAAACTGCATGTTTAAATTGGCAGTGATAGAAGGATAGGGCACATGAGAAAAAAAGGAAGAGAGAAAGAGAGAAAGAAAGAAAGAAAGTTAGTTTAATGGGCTAACCTTCCTAATTCTAAGTGCCTCATACATAGTCCTAGAGTTCAAAGATGCAGAACGAAAAGTGAGAAGGAACTACAGAGTGAGACGGAGCAACAGAATATCCCCATACCTGCCCCATCCTACACACATGAAAAGGTTTATTGTGGAAAAAATCAAGTAATGCCTTCACTGGAGAATAAAAAGTCTCTGAGAAACCACAATTTAGTGTCTATGGTAATAGCACAGTGGGGGTGATGAAAATCAATGCTGTTGGTGTTCACTGTTTTTCTTAATAAGTGGAATCCATCAGATGCAGAAGACCAAGTGTACTTCCAAAATTTGGAGTCTTGAGTAGTCTTTGGAGCAATGCATTGGTTTGCTTTTAGTTTTTGGTTTTTTTGGGGGTTTTTTGTAAATTTTTGCAATAAAATAACTTCATAAATTTTGCAAAGTTTCAGTTCATAAGTTGCAAAGAATTACTTTGTAGGAGAAAAATGAAGGAGCAATAACTTTACAGGAAACAAAAGACAAAAGTAATGTTTTAGGTAATAATAAAAATTACTGGAGCACAGAAAACTGATGTTAGCCCAAAAGTTACAAACAGATTTTTTAAAAATAATTTTTGACTTACAGAAAAAAGTACTATTAAAGTTATTTAAATTCATCAGAGACAGGTGTTTGCAACTAGCAAAAAATCAACATTTCTTCAATTCTTTAAATGCATCATGTATTTTATAATAATCTCAAAAGTATTTAAAATTGCATGCTTGTCTAGTCTGCTTCTCTACAGAAATGAATGCCAACTAAGAAGCAACCATACGCAGAACACATTCACTGCCATTTGAGTTTGATGTCACAACATTCAGAAAATAGGTGAATTAGAGGCCTTGAATAATCTGAGAAAGGTGGCTTCTCGAATAGCATGATATGAAGCTGTATGCAAAAGGATTAATATGATTTAACATTGTGAATGAGAGCAAATAGGTTTGGAGGGAGGTGATTTCATTAAATAAGACAGTTTAAAAGGTTAACAAGGGAATAAGAAGTCAAGAAAGTGACAGAAAGGAAAGGATATCAGCAGGCTTATTGGCTTCAGATTGTTAACAGGGAAAAAACTGCATTTTGATTTTAAACGTGATCCATCTTTCCTTGGTCAAATATAGACAGGTGAACATATGACAGCAGGAAAAAATAACCAAAGCATCCATCCAAAGATGGAGAAGAATATTTTAAATCTTTTTCTGGGCATCTCAGCTCTGATTCTCAGCAACACTGGCTGCACTGAAGCTTACTGAAGAGTAACCTTCTTTTGCAGTTAAGTCAAACATAAGATACTCAAGATGTACACATTCCCTTCCCTTCCCTTCCCTTC
>VWZW01007542.1:353875-435771 GCA_013397115.1 Edolisoma coerulescens
TTTTTTTTTTTCCCCCAGAAAGCATTATGGTTTCTCTTAAAAAAAGAGAAATAAAGGTTTATAAAGGTTGGAAATTGAAGAATGAAAGCATAAAGGTCAAGCAAATGTTCAAGAGCTTTCATTCTTTGAATGTGTTTCCATATAATTATATTCTATCCAATACTGTCTCCTAAAGTCCTCATATTACAAGACAGAGTAATTCATCCAATTTGTGGGTTTTCAGGGGTAAAAGTTAGCAGTTTTTCTAATCAACCTCTGACCTTTTTCTCCTCAATGAAGGAGATATTCCAAGGTTTCCAAATATCCACATTTTCCAAGCAGACTTTCAATCTGTATTCTGTGATGACACAGCTCTAACACAGCATTTCTTTTCAATTTCTGCCCACATAACATTCAGAAAAACCCCAGTTGTTAGACAGAGGAAAATCACCACTCGGAGACCTGTGAAGCTACTCTTAGAAAAACAGTTTTAATATTTTTCACATTTACTGCAATATGAATTATAAATTGAGATCTTCTAAACAGTCTTCATCACATTTTAATTAGTTTAAATGCTCACTAGATGATTTGCTGAGTGCCCCATTTACACTTCTTATTGCCTGTGGCATAGGCAAGGAAATGAGATTGCCTGGAACTTCTCTTTCCACTCTGCAAAGCTTTAACTGAGCTTAAAGATTGTCGCTGTTCCTGCCTCAAGCACAATAACCAAGAATTCTGTGATTTTGCCAAGGATCTTTTATCTAGGAATCAGGATGAACACTTGCACCCCATTAAAAACCCTAAACCTGACAGTTTATGAAGACAAGCAGTGGCATTAGTTCAGATCTAGATAAATCTGTACTTAAATATGAAATAAAATCTGCACCTTAATGTTGAAAAAGGGGGAATCTAATTTAGATACAGAAATAGGGTCATGTATTTACAAATAGAGTTCATATTTGTATTTTTTTACTAAACAGACAATACTTCTGATACTCTTCAGCATCAGCAATAGCAACAATGAGTAGAATAAGTAAGCTAGTTAGCAAGTAGAACATCTCTAATATAGGTAAAACTTGTTTTCACTACTCCTTTTGTGCAACTTTGCATAGTCAGAATTGGGATGAAGATTATTAAACACTCCCCCAAACTGACAGGAACCAAAGAGGTTTTTTTATTTTATTTTAATCATACCTGCATGAGAACGATATTCCAAAAGAAGCAAATGTCTAACAAGGACAATGGTTTCTCTGTGAAAAGGAACAGACAAGAGTGATAAAGCACGAATCTATCGAGTGCTGCATAGCACAAAGAGAGCTTAGGCAATGGAAGTTTCATCTCAGAAAGAGTCAGAAAGGAAGAGATTTTATTCCTCTTGTCATTGCCACAGTATGACAGTTTGGACTATTCACTGTATTGCCAACGAAGTCAAATGTGAAGTCTCAAAAAATGACACAGAACTTTGCTTTTGTGAAAAATGTCCTGATGTAAAATTGAACTGTAAGCTGGAAAAAGAACATCACAAGAGACCAGAAGGGAAAAAAGTAAAGAAATTTTGACATCCCAACAAATAAAAACCTAGAGCAAAATATAAATTTCAAGAAAGATTTAGAGTGACTCCTTTAAATATAGAAATGTATCAGCATGTTTTCAAGTGAATCTCATTATTTACACTGAAATATGTAAATTATAATTCCACAAATCAGGAGAATTTAAACTTACTAATATATTCTTTTCAATTTTTAATTTCCCTACCATAATCCTTTTCTTAAACAAACATGCTTCTCTGGAAAAAGATTTAAAAAAAAAAAAAAAAAAGATTAAAAAGGAAAATATACAAGGTGATTGATATTTTGTAATCCCTTTCTTATATAAAATATCTGATCATCTGAATTCTAGTGAGATAACTGAATGACATGAGAAAAGCTGAAGTAATATCAGTAGTTTTGAGTTGTGTATAGTTAAAACGCGATAGGGAAATCAATAACACACTTGATCAAAAACTTACTGCATGTCCACGAGTGATTTACCTGTATCCACATAAAGGGTGATTAATGGACAGATGAACACCCTACTGAGAAAACTTTTCCAGTAAAACCTGATCAGGTTTGCTATAGTCTCAGCAGTAAATTTAATAGCTCTTATAAAGTAGTTTGAATCAGAACACTGGCCTCTGTCTCACTTCTGTTGTAGTAGACTCTTAAGCAGGAATAACTTTAAAAAGATATCCTTTTCATAATTCATGCTTTTTTCTAGGCATTTTTACTCATAAAGTCTTGGTCGTGAGCAGATGCAGGTCAGCAATTTTAGGTCCATATCAAATTTCTACTCTTAAAATAGTGCCATAGTATCTACACAAAGACTGACTAGGTAATTAAGTAGAGAACATAACTTTTCATATTTTTATATACCTCTGATATTTTTCAAGTATTTTACATGTAAAAAATGCAAAACATAATGTTTTTAACTCAGCATATCAGGCATTTAAAAATGGTCTCTGATTCTCTCTTTCTGAAATGCATCTAATCTCCCTTTCTTAGACTCTGGCTTTTACACAAAAGACACCAGATTCTGATCTGTTAGAAATTACTGCACTTCCACAATAATTTGTAACTATGCCAATTTCTATTTTTCTGGTTTTTTCCCTTAGGAATTTTCTTCATAATGTGGTGTTGTTGAAGTTTTCTACCTTAAAAATAATTTTTCTTATCTTTAATATATGAAAATTTTACATTTATAAAAATAATTTATTCCAGAAACTTTCTGCAGAAAGTAAGTGTCAGAGTAGTGAATTTCTATGTTCTAAAAGGTGCTGTGTCACAAATTACTGAGAAAAATGAATCTTTAAAGCAAAATTTAAAAATCAAATTTCCAAGAGGCCATTTTCTCCTGTTTTGAAATACTGTTGTTAATCCATAGGTTGTGTTCAAAAAGTCTGATTTGTGTAATTGCCTAAAACTTTCCAATATTTGTGTTGGGTTACCAAAAGAAAAATAAAATCATGATGGTCTAGGGTATGTGTAGGCCTGTAGATTCTTTTTAGTTTTTGAAGTATCCTTTATGATAGAACCTTCTGTACCGATTAGGATCTGCACTTTGTACTAAGAATAGGTGATGTCTGGTAAAGTGAATAAAGTCATCCAGGAGTCATCAAAACAGAATATTCCTTTTCTTTTGAGAAAATGTGGTTAGTATTATGGATTCTCAACGCCTCTGTGACAAGCAGCTGCTGACTACCTCCAGGACTGGGCATGGTGGGACAACGAGTAACTCCATGCAAGAATGGGTAGCAGGTATGTAGGACAGGGTGACAGACTGCCTTCACTGGCAGCCCTTTTCAACAAAGGAGGCCAAAACAAAGATACAGTTTATCTGGCAGAAGAAAGTCAGACTTTGTCTTATAAGAACTGAAACTTGCTCAAACTTAGACTTCCTCTCATACAGAAGGCATTGATTATTATGCATAGCAACCTAACAACTTTATAATAAATGTAAACTGTATAAATTCCAAATTGAATTAGTAACTTCATATTTAAATAGTTAAGACTTGAGGCTCCTCTTATAATTCCAGTACAGCTGACGTATATAATTTCTTATACCTTAGAATGACTAGTGAGAAATACTTTCAGTAAAAACTCTGAAGTTAGATATGCACTTTTTAAAGTACAGTACAAGACTTTCATTTGTCATTCCTCATACTAAGTTTTGAATATTTTATGGCTACACTCAGGAACTGGATGGCTGCTTTAGAATGAATAATTAAAACTCATTTTAAAATAACCGTCTTTGGGGAATGGGTGCCTCAGTGAACTAAAAAGTTCCTATTCCTATTCTCAGCTTTATTTCCCTGTAATTTCCTGACCTGATTTGCAGTACATTCTTACATATTTCAAGAAAGAAATATATGTCAAGGTACCATGATGGGAAATAAAAATCCTAATACTTTAAGATTGCCACAGAGAATTTAGATGACTAAGCAGAAAACAAACAACCCTCTTTCCACAAGAGCTAGCTCCTTAAATGTTCATCACGTCTGAGTGTAGTTTTAATCCTTCCTTTAAAAAGCGTGTCTGGTCTAGACAGACAATAAATCACTGTATTCTAGAGTTTGCCAGAGACTTTTTTGGAGATGATTTTCCTGTCTAAAAATGTTGAATGTTTGGAAATGTTTTGTGAAAATATGCCAATCTCAAACAAAGTTCAAAGGGTGATGAAAGAGAGCTTTTTTCCATTAAGAACTGATTATTTAATATTACAGGCCAGAAGGAAAAAGTCTAATTCAGAATGAATTTTTACCAGTACAAATTAATTATATATTTATATTTTTAATTCTATTTGGAAATTATAGATGTTCACTGGTATCATGGCATTTACTATGCAAAGAAAACACCTAGTCTTAATACTTGTTTCTGTAGCATTCCCTAGATGGCTTGAGCAAGCATTTTTCTAAAGAATATAAGTTAGCAGCTCAGGAAAAGCTATGATGGATTTCAATTCACTTCAAAGACTGTTTTTCTGTTGCTTGAATAAATATTGAAAATGAAGATAGTATTCTGTGACAAATATATACACCACTATATATAGAGAATATAAATGACATAAAATTGCTAAGCACATATTTTGCAGGGCCTTACTATGAGACCCATGACAAAATATGTCTGACTTAAATTTTGTTCTGGCATATATAAATACGACACACTAGAAAGAGGGTCAGACAACTAACAGACGTGGCAAAGTCATTTTTTATGTTCAAATCACAAGAACATTCCAAGTTTTCCAGGCATTTACTGCAAATTGAGATTGTATATCATGGGTCAGACTCCCTGAACATGCTCAGAAAAAAAAATCCTAATTGCATGAACTGTGGGGATACTGCAAGATTTCAGGCTAGTGACAGACACTGCAATTTTTAAGCTGCTATCTTTGCTGCAGTTCGATTATTTTAACAGTGACAGAAGAAAGAAAAAGACACAGAGACAAAGAAAAATGTGGGTTTGGGAAAAGAATTATATGTCTGGCCAGAAAACCCATTGTGTAAAGAGAAGTCATAAATCTTTTTCTTTGTTTTTCTTTCTATCATGTCAATCTCAGTAATAGTGAAGTCCACAAAAACTTGAGCATATGTAAGTGCTTTGAAGTCAGCAACCAAGCAAAACTTTGGATGCATCCATGTACTCATTTTTGACGTTAAGTGGTATCTTAGAATGTTGTAGGTAGAAAGAGGAGTTCAGGGTTTTATTTTTTTTTCATGGTCTTTTGAATGCCCTCTTTTCCAATTTCGTATTTCAGCGAAGGTCAGGGGCTTTCTCAAAAATTTTCCCTGAAAAATTATGAGTGATTTGATCTTAGCCATATTTTTAACCTACATGTGATGCAAAGCAGACCAACCGAAACAAAGAGGTGTTGGCTGTATCATTTGGGGTTTTAGTTAAAATATGAAATTAAAAAGAATCCTTAGGAAATCAAACAAACAGCTATGAAGTTTAAGCATTTGAATCATGTTTGCCTAAACCATGAAAACTGATTCAAGTTCTACAGAACAGCGGAGGAAATAAAGGTGTACTTCTCTCTTGCTTTTACTTTGACTGTAGTGTCCAGATAATGAAATGAATAGTCAGGTAAAAAGTCCATATGTAGGATCATGCAGTAAGATGCAAATTATTATAATTTCATTGCACTTACAGATTTGTTTATTCACACATAGTGAGAGGAATAGATGATATAATCATAGATAATATATAGGAATAGGTAATAGATAATATTACTTAAAAGCTAGACTAATAGATCTAATTTTTACTTTGTACATTTCCAAGGCACTTTCATAATTCCAAGTGGTATCAAATGCCACTAAGCATATTTTTTTAATACAAGCATTTATTTTGGAATGGTGTATATTTCTAATTAGAAATTATTTCTGTTTAGATCTGTGATTTCTAAAAAGAGGTGAAGTGTGCTGAATGTTAGGTTGAATTCTTAATCTAATCTTAATTTTTTTAATACCACATTGTTATGAATAACTGGAAATATATTTGTTAGTTATCCTTCCTTGCCTTCATGTCTGATGACTTCATAAGTAGATTAAGAAGACAAAAATTGTTGTCGTTTGTGACTCCATCACTGGAATTGCAAAACTCTTTTAAAAAGAGTCTAAATTTTCCAAATGTTATGACAAATTCCTAACGTGCAATTTCAAGTAAGGAAATTGAAACTACCTTCTTGTTGGTTGATTTGTTGGTTGGTCTGACGGTTGGTTTTGGGGTTTTTATTGGGTTTTTGGTAGGGTTTGGGGTGGTTTGTTTGTTTGTTTGTTTGAGTTGTTTTTTTTTTTCTCTTTGGAGAAGGAGTTTTGGGGTTTTTCGTAATAAATGTATTGGTGTTTACTTTTCTGTAAATGCAAGTTATACAACAGGTTTGATTTTATGTTTGACAGTAAAGAAAAGTAGTATATCTACTGTTGAATCTATGTCTAATAGATTTTTACTTTTAGAAAGGTCATCCTTGGTGCATAGAGAGGACTTATGGGACACATCAGTTACACAGGTGACAACGTATTTAAATAAAACAAACCCAAGAAGACTTTCACTGCCTTTATAAAATCCCTGTGGATTAATGGAAGAATAACTGGAGCAAAGATATTTAAGAAAAAAAAAATTAAGTTCCTGTCTTTACACTTGAACTTACATGTAAATATTTAAAATAAGATTGCATAATAGCTGCATGGAATGTTTTCATCTTATTGCTTAAAAAAACACAAAGTATATATAATGATACTAAGCATAATTATATTAAATTAAAACTGATTAAATTATGAGAAAAGCATGACTGCATATCACTCCTGTATACAGAAGACTACAGAAAAAGCTTAGGATGTTTTTTTTCCCACAAAATCCAGAAGACATCAAGAATGAAAATATCATCTTTGAGTTGTTGTTATACTAACAGTGCAAGGTTAAGTCTTTTTTCTTCTATGTTTATATTTTTTGCCATATCTGTAAATTAAAAAAATTAAAATTCTTTAAGTCAAGTTCTGTACCAAAGTTTCATAACAATTTTATAGGCTTCCTTGATGCTCCATTGACTTCAGTTTCAAAACTGTGGTTATCTAGAGAAAGAATGAAGCCTCTTAATTTAAATTAACTCTTGAATACTTATGATTTCCTTGTTTGCAAAATTATTTTCTACATGTGCCTCATTATTCTAACATTTCAAACTTAATAAAATGTCTTCCATAAAAAAATAGCCAGCTTTAATTAACATATTTAAATGTAAAGCATTTGCCAACATATTGCATCTTAGACATAATGAGCATTTTTTTTCAATTGTAACCTTAATGATTTTGTAAGAAAGCTGCAAAACATGAATGGCACACACCTTTTATGACACTTTTACAGAGACATAATGAATGAAGGATATAACTTATGAGAAAGTACCAAGTCAGTTGGTGCCATAAACCTTTAGTTATTACATTGTACGAGTACAACAATGCTGATTTACATTCAGACCTCAAACAGACAACTCTAGCTAATTATTCCATTTTACTATGTAACATTTTTCCTTGGAAAAATAAAGTATTACTTTTATTTTGCTTGGTTTTTTGCTTTTTTCCTGTTTCTTTGGAGTTCTTCAGGAAAGTAAACTCATGAGGTCCTTCTAATTCTATTTCTATGGCTATTTTTTTCGATATCTAGTAGGCACTCCTCTTATTTGAAAACGAAATTTCAATATTTCTAAATATATGCACTCCATGCTGATAATGGAAGACAGGCCGAAGTACAAAATGATTTGATTATCACAGTTTTGAGTCTGGCAAATAGAGATGATCTAGTATTCTGTAACAGGTACTATAGTTTTTAAATCTAACATCCATAGTGTATTTTTCAATCTTTTTATCATGTTCTCAGGCTGTAGCCACAAAAATTCTCTCTTTCTCTTTTTTTTTCTTTTTTCCGTTTTATTTTTTTTTTCCTAAGTGCCAGATACACTTACTTCTTTCATTTACAGTACTGGTCTAAGGATATAGTTTGTCAGTTTTCATTCACTTCACATATCTGTGCCATCCTAGACTGAAGTAATCAACCAGACTTCTGCCATTTTAGAGCGTATTTTAGGTACTGTATATCCATCAACAAAACATGAAAGATTCTCAATGTACATGAAAATATTGATTGTTTCAAGCAAATAAAACTTTGACAGTAGTGGAAAAGTGATGCAACCATAAGTAGTCAATTGTGCAAGGAAAAGTCTAAGAGATCAAGGACAAAAGTTGTTTGATTCAGGATATTGAGAGCAGAAATATTTGAAGTGCTCTGTCACAGTGTTTTTTGGCATGCCTTGACATGTCATGGAGTGTGCTGTAACAGTCTGTGCATCCTCCAAAGGGAGATTCATGTGCTGGAAGTTTGACTGGTGACAGATGCAAGTTTTCACTTCTTTAGTTTGACATTTGAATTCAGTATCATCAGCTTCTCCAGAAGCTTCTCCTGCATACATTGCAAGTAATTTGGCACTTTGAACAAACAAAATAAGACATACTTAGATGGTAACTGACCTGCTTTGCAACTTTAGAGGTTATTTATGAATAGGTGGAAGTGTACTGACATTATAGAACCCAGAGAGATTTAGGAATTATTTAAAGTGGCCATACAGATACAGAATATATATATTATAGGAAAATACACTGCTGATACAGAGTTTAACACCTTCCTTTCAGTAGATGGTACCTCTTTGTTGCTATTATTTTATTAAATATGTACTTACTTACTTCTACATGGAAGGGAGCACTCAAGATTTGTAGATGGGCCTGGTTGAAAAAGAATGACAAAAGCCAAAAGGGTCCAAAAAAAACCTCAGAAAATTTTTTTGCAGATTGCACACTAGGCAGGGAAATCGGTATATATTTTGCCCCTACAATAATAAAAATAAAAGAATAAAAAGAAAGAGGAAAGAAAGAGGAAATGAAATGGAGATGAAAAAGGAGAGGAAAGGGGATCACCAGTTCTGGGTCCACCATTGGTCCAGCCAATAGGGTGTCCAAGGTCCTGGTGGTGCCACTCAGGCTTTGTGGGGGTACCTTTTTACAGGTAAATTTTCCCTGCTCCAGGATTAGGTTTCTTGCTCGTCATGTAAATAAGTGAGCATGTGCAGTCCAGTCTTCTAGACCTTTCTGGAAATGGGTTGGGGTGCTTTGAGGGTCTTTTGGTGGTCTTGATCCCCCTCTATTGGTCTTGATGGCTCCTTGACTCCACTTCTGCACTTGTGCTGTCTGTTGTGTGGTCAGCATGGTCATAGAACTGAACTGGAAAACTGGTTTCAGAGAGGTGCTGCTATACCTTTATGCAGCCCTCCTTTCCCAACACATCCTGATCTAACTTGCCCACTTAATGGACAGCACTGTGCGAGGCGTAGCAATGTATTAACTCCTTACTGCCCAGGCTTCTACACCTACCCAGAGATTCAATCAACGCTCTTTCTATGCAAAGGGCTTTGTCTCACTAACAAATGATACAAGTGATTGGATAAAAGCTTTTTCCATGTTTTCATAAAAGATAAATGGCAGAATTTTTAAATAGTTATAAAATTGAGAAATCCATTCATATTAAAATACGATAGATAGCTGAATTCTAGACAGCCTAAAATTCAGTCGCTTCTCACTAGACAGGCTCTCAATTTTTTTTACCTTCTGTTTGCCTGACTCCAGATCTTTCTTGTCCTCTTTTCCAAACTCTTTCTGATGCACAGATTCTTATTCGACTCAGTTCTGTGAGCTGAACATTATGGAATTTATTATTCTCTGAAATTTTACTGACATCTGATTATATTCTTGCCTCAAATCTCAAGATGTTATCTCCTTTGCGTTTCCTGATTCCTCATTTCAGGTTAAAATGGAGATGGTATTTGATATTTCCACCATGAATTTTCACCATAAATCAATATATTCTCTAGGCCTCACTGCTTCTTTCCTGGTCTCTGTGGCACATATAGAACCACTGATGCATGCTGCTGAATATATTAGGGTGGTTTTGCTGATTCCCTGCAACAGCAACACAGCATTTCCCTCTTGCAGGTTGTTGGCAGTCATGAGATTAGACTTTATCTCAGCACCATGAAGACAGACAAACCAGCACTGGTAAAAGAACGGGCTGTGTCAAAGTGTATCATGTCATCCCAGTGATAAAACTGCAAGTGAAGAGATGAGGTGGGTTGAAAACCAGCTGAACTGCCTGACTCAGAGGGTGCTGATCAGCAGAAACATGACATCCATCTGGAAGCCAGTCACTAGTGGTGTACCCCAGGAGTCTATATGGAGCCAAATTCTGTTTTTACATCTTCAATAATGACCTTAAAAGTGGGGTATAAGGAATGCACCCTCAGCAAGTTTGCAGACAAGAAAAAACTGGGAGTAGTTGATACAGATAGGTGTGCAGCCAGCGAGACCAGAGTGACCTCAAAAGGTTGGAGAAATGGGTAAACAGAAATCTCAAAAATCTGAGCAAAGGTAGGAAATGTAGAGAATCAGCAGTGTCAGCTTGTTTTGCACCTCTTCTATCTTATTTTTTTTTTATGGCTGGCAAAGTAAGTTAGCCAGTTTGATACCTTTCCGTGTTATCCCAGCAATATTCAGAGGGTTCTGGTTTTGAGTTCAAAGAAGTATAGATCAGAGTACATCTCTTTGTGAAATTTATTCTGACTTAGGAGACAACAAAATTATTATGATTCTTCGGCTTCAGTGCTCCTGCCCAATGCACTTTTATTATGTTTTCTCAATAGAAACTAAAATGGTGACTTCTGAAATACCCATCTGATTACCTTTTAAAGGTTTTATTTATAATGGCATGTACTTGATGTTTTTTATAATGCAAATGGGAAAGGATGACAAGACCTCAAAAAGATGTCTTGTGGAAAAAGTATATTTAATAAATCGCAGTAGGTTGTCTTCATTTTGATAGGTGCTTTGATTTCATGCTACATTTTGCAGTGAACTATAGATTGTCCAAACATAAAAGGAATGATTTCCCAAAAGAATAATGTAGAAAATTTCTTAAAGAAGCATCAACATCTTGCAACTGGGACAGAATCACCCTCCACCAGCTTCTTCTTTAAGGTAACAAAGTAAGGATGTGACAGCTAACATAATGTATCAATGTATGACCTTGCAGTCTTGTCAGCTAGAAAGCAAAAGGAAGACAGAAGAGTTACTTGTTCTTTACAAATGTATTCTGGAAGGAAAAAAAAAATCAACATTTTAAAATCACAAATTCTACTGAGTAACCCAAAAATGCAAATATAGATCAAATCCCATTTTCTCTAATAATAGAAATGTCTTACAAAGATAAGAGTAAAATTTTTCAATGTAATTTGTTTCTTTTACAACAGTTTGTGTTGACCACAGCAGCTGTCTGCACTATTCTTTTCAGCTAAAAAGCGAAGTAGACTGTGGAATGGAGCTTTGAATTTCACCCCAGAGCTGTATTCATCATCTCTCCTCAGCTATAACAAGGACCTCTTGGATTCAGCTAGGGATCTAGCTGAAAAATTTTATTTTGATGTATTATATACTATCATTATATATTATCATAAGATGTTTATCACTGATAATATAACTGTTTGCATAACTAAGAGAGTCAATGGCTTTACTTTATTACTTTTTATTACAGTGCTTTTCTTAATAATCTTTTAGTGATGAAACTGATGAGATAAGCAATTGCTGCTTCATAAGAGAACTCAAGCAAGTGACCATTATTGATCACACTTATTTAGAATTTTTCTTGTGGCCTGAAGCTTAGAAACAGTGAGATGGTTATGATAATTACAAGGAATATTATGATAACCATGAAGAGTTTGTATACATTCTTACACTGTTCTTTAAATGGTTGTTATTAGTGAATAAAATGGCATCTTGTATGTGTTGTTCTTTCACATTTTCCTCAGAAAGAGGCCTTTGTGCCAGGTTTTATTCTAATAGGGATTTATTTTTTTATATATACTGTTATATGTATGGTTTAAGGTTGTTGCATATAGGGCATATGGTACCATATATATTAATGAAAGCTCAGAGCTATGTATGCTACACTTGGAACTGAAATCCCTGTGATGTCCTGAAGAAATTATTTATCTCATTTCTCCTACAATCTCCAAGAAAGCACCTTTCCTATCAAAGGCAGAGGTATACTTTTACCTTTTCTGTGAAAAACACCTAAGTTGCTCATTCTAGCTGTTTTTCAGAGTTTCGGACTATTTAGCTATTCTGCATTCCAGTTTTAAATGTAAGAACATGTTTTGAAGTTGACAAAAATCTGGTTGTTTGAGAAATGTAATAAAGCAAGGAGAGAGAAGAAAAAAATCTAGGGCACTTACTCAATGGGAAGCAAATAACTGGAATGCAGTAATGTCAAAAAAGATATGTAGTTGACTGATGGCAAAATGGTCTGAGGTTCCAGTACTTTGTGGAGGAGTAAGAGACTACACACTGAATATTAAAGACCAAGTACTTCTCTACATGGTACAGTTTTGAATGCAGCAAAAGAAATTGGGAGAAATAGCCTTTGGGACAAGAAAACTGGCCTACAGAAGGGCAACTTCAGTGATCCAGTTATGGAGGAAAAGATTTACAAAAAAAAGGACTAAGGGCTGACTGATATAAACACTGATGAAATTATCAATGAAAGATCAGTAGCATATAATATATAATGTGCTCACCTACACACACCAGGCAACAGGGGGATTATTACTCTGCATTAGCATTAAATAAAAGAATAATAATTTGAAAATAAATCAAATTGAAATTAGGCCCTCTCTCATACAGTGATGCCTATCAAGTGGAGTCTCTGAACACTATAAAAACATCTCTAGAGTTTTTTCTCCTCACCTGACCATATACAACTATGAAACTTGTAAGAATTTAATATTTTTCTGCCTTTTACTCACTGTACCATTTTTCAAAGGGAAGGCAGATAAACACAAGAAGAGTATAAAATGTTGTTGTGTAGCTTTTACAGAACTAGGTCATGGTCCTTATGCCATAGGCCATTTTTCTACAGGTATCCCAAACTACTTTTAAGGTATTTTTCCTCACTGTCAAGGGAATATTTTCACTTTGTTTTCATGTCATGCCCAAATGACATATCTAGCCAAATATTTAAATGTTCTTGGGACCTTGGTTCAATGACTATTCAAATTGTGCTGTCAGATGATTCAGTGGTATTTTCCTTTCATGACAGTCTGACTTTCTTGAAAAATTTGTTGTCAAGTGTCAACCAGAAACTCTTCAGTTAAAGAAAGAGAAAACAGTTTGTCAAATAATGCCAGAAATCCTTCTGTCTTTGTATTGACTTATGCAGAATTTCTCTGGTTTAAACATAATTACAGCTGTAGCAGGACTTCTGCCCCTGCCACAGGAAAGCTTATTTGTTGTTTGTTAGCTGGTGCAATAACTCAAGGCATCTTGCTCTAACATAAGCCCCACATAAGCCTTGGTGAAGGGCAGTTTGCCTTGTAGTGAGTTATTTCAGCACCATGGGATTGATGCCTTCAGCTGACAGTAAATATCTTGCTGTTGAAGCAGATGTGGGAAGATGGAATTCCTGACTGACAGACACTTCACTTTACAAACCATAAAAGCTACACCAAACTTTCACAAAGCAGAAATCTTCTGCACATTTCCTGGAATGTGTGGAGTCTTATCCCCAAAGTTGGGACACTGACGTTCGCAGTTACTCTTGCAGGGGTTGAGTGAAAGGACTCTGTGTACCCCATCATCAATTCAGTTGTAAGTTACATTGACTCCTAATCTACACTATTTCTGTGCTAGCTATAATATAGGTACCTTTATGTTGTGCACTGTTTTATGTAATCTACTAGTAGGTCTTTTGTTTTGTACTGTGTAGGAAGTAATTCTGTTTAAGGCCTTTTGTCTGTTAATCTCCTGTCTATTCAATAAATAGCTCATTTTATAACAGACCTGATCTGCCGTTCTTGAGAACTTGCGAGCCAGAGTGATTTAGGTGCAGGTCACCTAAGCAGAGCTGCTGCCAAAATCTGAGCCTAAGGCAGGGCTTATCTAAAGCTCTCACTTGATCCATAACAACAGCATAAGGTCTGTATTTGATTGCTATATTGGACCATCGTACATTGTGACTGCTTCAATTATGTATGCAAAGTCAGTCCATTTTTTTCAAATTCCATTACACCAGCAGAGATATACAGATAAAATCCAGAATACAATTTAGTCTCAAATGTTAAAGCCATTTAACAGAAGAAAAATTCAAAATTATTTCTGTCAAACATTTGGGTCCTTCCTCTCATGGCCATTCTCCAACCTTATCATAGCAAAAGCACTCCTCACCCTGTTTAGGGAGGTAGTAATTATTTCTTGTTGATTATATTCTCAATCACTGAACTATAAACAGCTGGTGGTGCATAACTGTCATCCAGTTTAAAATTACAGTACAATTTCTTCTATTTTTTTTTAATTTCCACATGTTCACTAAATTTCTTGACATAAAAATATCTTATCCTGCCTTTAAAACTGCTAAATAAAACTAGGAGAAATGATACAACAGTCTGGAATTATAATGATGGTTATGCATCACCAGCTGCTTGTAGCTCAGTGATTTCATGTCTAACCCACAAGGGATAATTGCCTCTCCCTCTATAAGGTGAATTGTCTTGTCACTCTCTCAACACCACACCTGTGGTGCTCTAAATATACATTAAAAAAAAAAAAGGAGGAAATAATTTGGTTGTAATAGTTTTCAGTACCTAATTGTCTCAAATGTATAAAAATAAACAAGTCGTTAGGTTTTTTTCAAATAATATGTTATTAATGGTAACTACTAATGAGAATATTTACAAATTTTGAAGTGTGGGCTAACTATTACAACTTAAGATATGCATTTTTGTCTACATATTTTATTCTGACTTCATAACATAAAATAAAATTCAATGTTGATTATTTACATACTTCATTTTGTAGAAAGCATGGTTTTCTGGACAAGACTGACAAGCAAGTCATCTATAACACCTGTTGGTGCACATAAAGGAAACTACTTAAAAGGGAGTTTCATTAGACTGGAAACTGCCTAAAAACCAAGTTCCTTCATTACTGTCATATCACTCTTCCACATCACCCAAGCAAAGATGGGGGGGAGGTTGAACTCCAGTGGCATGACCAAATTTTAAAATTTCACAAACTGCCAAATGAAAGCTTAAAGCATACGATAAAAGCAAAGAATAGCACAAATTGTGAGTGTACCTTCAGATAAAAAGAAACAGATTCTCATATTTTTTATACCAGGTTCAGTGAAGCAATGTAACAAGTATCTCAGAAGTTAATTGGTCTCAAAGTCAGGTGGAGGTTTTCAGTATTTAAATAATGTGTCTTCATAGAACTGATAACTGTAAGACAGGGATAAATATAACTCATTAATGTGATAAGAAGTTGTCTCTCCAGAAAGCTCACTTCATGTATATTAGTGAACTGTGCACAAATACAGTATTCTGCACTCATGTTCAAACATTAGTAAGAGAACAAAAAACTAGATGAGCCTCCCTGAAATTCTTATGCTCCTTCAGATCTCTTCTAGTTCTAAACAGGTTCATATTAACTAAGTTGTCTAATGATTTTGAAATCCAGGCTTTGCAGAAACAGTTTTCTCTTAAGCAAGATACTTACTCTAGCAATAGAATATTGTGTGGGGATTTCCTTATTTGTTTCCATTTGCTTCTTTACTTGTTATTGTTTGTTTGCTTTGTTTTGGTTATCTCCCACAGGGTTTTCCCATTTCAATACTAGTATGATCTTCCAGCAGCGTTTTTCTCTTACAAAACATGTAAGGACCACTGAGTTTTTACCTTATTTCCTTCTTCTAAGATACTTTCCTGTATCTAGAAAATATCCTCAAGCCATGAACTATTTCAGAAGTTTTGAGAGCTGCAGTAACAAGAGATTTTTTGTGAAGTAAAAATCTGCTAGCCCAATGTGAATTGGCATAAAAGTTGCTGAAAAAAAAAGAAATAATATGTTGATATTCTAGAGTCTTTGTCTGACACTTTGTATATTGCCTTTGAAAATATTTCTTCATTACTAAACTGTAATGGGTTTAATTTCAAAACTGGACAGAAACACCAATTAAGTGTAGTGTGTTTGTTCGCTTCTTTTACTTTTTGTGAGATAAAAGTTAGGAGAAAGGTGAAAGCAGGCTCGACACTTTAAAGAATATAAAGAAGTTTATTACTAACAGAGTAAAAGTAAAAAGAAATAATAAGAAACTAAAGCAAACCCCCCTTTTTCTCCAACACCTCCCCCTTTTTCCCAACTCGCACAAAGGATAACAAACGTCATTCAGGTCCCTATTGCATTTCTTACAAGTCTCTTCCATATTTGAGGGAAAAAGAGGTTTCTTCTGCTTAGCGTGGTTTCCAAACTGCTACTAGCAAAACCAGACTTGCCTGGAAATATGCTGCAGTGAAAAAACATTTCTCTCATGAATCTTGCAGTCTTCTCACACTGCCATCATGGGGTATCTCTTTTAAGGATAAGCAAATTCCAGCCTGAAAACAACGGCTCTCTTCCTTAACAAAGTCTCTAAGAGCTTCTCACAGCTTTTTTAAGTGACCCAGCATGACCACTTCTCCTTTTCCACAGGCTGCACACAGAATTCTCTTCCCCCCCATGTCTTTCACAGAGAAATAAAACAGTTTGTGACATTACAGTCTCTTACCACAGCATGCAAAAAGCATTTTTAAGCTACGCACGAAGAACACGCTGCCGCCCTCTTTTTCCAGTCACCATCTTTGCTTTGTCTCATGTGACTCACTTTCTCTTTGACCTTGAAACCTTTATGATGAAGAGTTTTGTTCAGGCTGTAGGGTGGAGAAAAGCCTCGCTCTCTTTATGCTGCTGGCTGCATGGTGTCCAATTCGGTGCAAGTTGTTCTGGCTTCAGAAAGCTCTGCCAGGTCCGCGCGGGGCCACGCCGGCCATGTGGAGTGGGGGGGGCGGGAGCTCGCCAGTCCCCAAGAGCCGTTCCGAGTAAGTTCAGCTGTGCAGCAAATCATAGTTGTTTTCAGCTGCCCGCGGCTCTGAGATAGTTCTTTCCTGCAGTGACCCAGGGGTCTGTGCCGCTGCGCCAGAGGGAGAGAGTGGAGGGCGCAGGGGGCCCTGGCCCGGCCCGGTGGGGGCCCGGCTGGGCCCGTCCCGGCCACCCCTCCGAGAGAGACCAGAAACCAGAAGCTCCAATTTCCCGCGGCCATGCTGACTTTTATATGCAGAATTGCGAGAAGCAATTGGTCTACAACTCTGTCTATCAACTCAGTTTCAAACCCACCACATGTATCCCATTACATGTATCCACATACTTCGAAGATATCCAAATACTGCTAATATAAACTGATGGATTATGGCAGAGGAAATTGAAATGTATCATCGGTCATTGTCTCTTATCATTGACAACTTGATTCAGCCTTCATATGTAATAACCACGAAGCATTATTTTAAAACAAAGAAAGGGTTAAACCTAGAAAGACAAGCACAGTAACGTTAATAAGGAAAAAAAGTGTTTCCTGGACTTGGTATTTTCTTTAAAATATTCTTATGCAATTGACTGTAAAATGTTGAATACTCATCTTTCCATAAGAGGAGTATCAAATTTTGCCTCCATCATTAACATTTCCAAACATAAAAATCTATGCACATATTACTGTGCTCTACACCTACACATTTCCCTTTATGACACCTTTTTCTTGACAATATATATTTTAGGGGTTTATCCATTCCCACTGTGGCAAAATGAGTAACGTTGTTGTTGAAGAGATCTCCTTATGCATAAATGCATATGGTTCACAATTCCTGATAACAACCTACTTCCAATGGGTTCTCAAATAGATATAGTCACATTTTTGCAGGTCACATATCTAATTCGTTTCATCAACTTTTTAACTAAGGTTGAATGTCATGTAAACCCAAGCAAAGGATAATTCTATCTGAGCCACGTGCCCAAAATGTTGTCTAAATCTCTGATTCCTTCTTGCTGTGGAGGAAGAGATACTGCAAAAATACGAAGCCATGTCAAGTTTGAAGCAATGGGCAGGTTGTGAAATACAGTGCTTTTCAAATTTCAACACTGTGTAGTAATATGCTAGTAAACTATTTGATTTTTCCTAGTTTTATATAATAAAATCATGCAAGACATTCCCATCAAGTGATTTAAGGGCAGGATGTTGGAGATGGGGCTGGTGACATTGTGCAGAGGAAAAGCCAGTCTGCAGGACAAGGAACAAAGGTGAGACCAGGAAGAATAAAATATAGAAAGGATTCATTGTGTTTAAAATGGAGGTCAGTATGCTAGTCTAACTGAGCCCTGTGCTTGATCATCACAATCTGTCCTGTCTTCTTATTAAATTCTTCCTTGTTATCCCTTGTTATTCCTCTGTATCATCTCACGCTCTATCCCATGTATGTGCTGTTGCAAGAACAGAGCAGCAGTTACTGGGAGAACTAGGATGTGTGGGCTGGGTGCCAGTTATTGGAGTCAGCTACAGGAGGAAGTGGGATACCAGTGCCATTGACTGGAATGGGTAGGGGTCTTTAACCTTCAGCCACAGTGGGGGAATGGTGTGTGTCTCAAAAATAGCTTCTGGGAGTGAGGGACATGAATGGCAAGTGAGAAGCCCAGCATCAGTGGAGTGGGACAATGTACTGGGTTTGCATGGTCAGGTTTTGGTAGTGGAGTGGGGGAGGCTACAGGTGTGGTTTCTGTGAGAAGCTGCCAGAACCTTCCTCCATGTCCAGCAGAGCCAATGTCAGCTGGGTCCAAGAAGGATGGCCAAGGCTGGGACAATTAGAAATTGAGGTAATGCCTCTGTGATAGCATAGTTAAGAAAAAGGGGGAAAAGAGAAAAGATATTGCACTGATGTAAGTGCAGCCAGAGAAGAGCGGGGTGAGAACATGTGAGAGGAACAGCTCTGCAGACACCAAGGTCAGTGCAGAAGGAGGGGCAGGAGGTGCTCCAGGCTCCAGAGCTGAGATTCCCCTGCAGCCCATGGTGCAGCCCATGGTGAGGCAGCTGTGCCCCTGCAGCCCATGGAGAATCACGGGGATGCAGAGATCCACCCACAGCCCATGGAGGAGACCCACACTGGAGCAGGTTTATGCCTGAGAAGAGGCTGTAATCCTGTGTGAGGCCTGTGCTTGAGCAGGCTCCTGGCAGGGACCTGCAGACCATGGAAAAAGGAGGCCACTCTGGAACAGATTTCCTGGTAGGACTTATGACCTTGTGGGGGACCCACCCTCGAGCAGCCTGTGCCTGAAGGTCTGCATACTATGGAGGAGAACTCTTACCCGTGGGATGGACTCATGTTGGAGAAGTTCATAGAGAAATGTCTCCTGTGGGAGGGACCCCAGGCTGGAGCAGAGGAAGGACTCTTCTCCCTGAGCAGTGACAGAAAAAACCTGTGATGAACTGACCGTAACCCCCATTCCCATCTCTCTTCGCTGGTGGGGAGGAGGAGGGGGAGGGGACCTGGGAAGGAGGGAGGGTTAGGGGGAAGGTGTTTTAAGGTCTTATTTTACTTCTTATTATCCTGCTCTGATATTGTTCGTAATAAATTCAATTAATATGAGTGAGTCTCTTTTGCCAGTGACAGTATTTGGTGAGTGATCTCTCTCTGTCTGTATCTCAACTCGTGAACCCCTCATTATATTTTCTCTCCCCTGTTCTCTGTCCCCAGAGGCTGGGCAGGAAGTAGTTCTGTGTCATGTTTGCTGGAGGTGGTGACCACACTCTTAACATCCCTAACAGTACCCCTAACATCCCTAACATCCCTAAGTAATAAGTAAATAATATCCCAAAGTAAATAATGAGATTAGTTAGACACGTGCCTTTGGATATTTTATATATAGCCATCTATATCTCAGCTAACAGTGTTAGGTAGGCTGAGTGTCTGGTGCTGGCTCTTGAGGGGTCAAGTGTCTGCAACATCTCCAAGCCGAGTGGCATACGGGTGTAGTGTGCATTCACCAGCAAACTCTTCATAATCTGTGAAATTAAACCATCAACTCAAAAAGACAATTCATCCCACCTTAATGTGGATGGCTAAACTAGGTCAGATAAAATTGTGCCTCAAAAGTGGCCATTTCCATTTACTGACTATAAGAAGGTGCAATCAGTTCAGGTGCAGCTGTCTACATTGCAGGTGTCTGCAGTTAGGTGAGATGAATTTCATCACAGATACCTCGCAGTGTTTAAGTCCATGCACATAATGCTCAAACACTCTACTCAAACATGCACTTCAAACAGCCTGCACTATACAGGTGCCTAAATCATGGTTACATGCTTGGCTGCAACATGAGAACCTAAAGAAAAGAATTCTTCTGTCACATATGTTCTCACAGAGTTCACATGGCACAAGATAAATGGGAAGCTTTTATGCAGAATACATATTTCTATCAAATGTTTGAATTTTTTTAAAATAATTTTCACACAAATTTTTTGTGTAAACAAAAATTTTCTCTGAGGACTCTCTTACTGCACTGTGTGTGCCTATTTCTGTAAATCCCCTGCTACTTGCTGTCTGGAATTCATGGAATTCACATCATTTGCATCAGTAGGATCAAACACAGATGGAGTTTCACAAATATGAATGATCAAATATATTCTGCAACATATCTGTAATTTCTATTTGGTAACTTCAGTAATGTAAACCAGAAAGTCATAATTTTGGACTGCTAAAAGCAACAAAGAGGTTGTAAAGGGGTTTTTTTTTTAATTATTTTTATTAAATTTGGTTTCTTTAGCTTGTATAAAACAATGTATTAGTTTTTTTTTCTGCAGAAAGCATAGAGGCTCAACCCCATTAAACATTATTGGAGATATATATAGATATATATATATATATAAAATTAATTGGATGTCAAAATGTTTTCAATATTACTCTTGCTCAGCTAGAAGTCTTCAAATAATTCACTGCCAATGAAAGAATTTGTCCAGGCCAACTTATAAATGTGCAACAATTTATTTATTAGAGTAACTCTTTATTGTTCTCTATTCAAAAAATCTTTTCATTTTTAAGAAAAAAACATCAAACAGTAAAGACAGGGCTTTATTGTACTACCTAATTACTACCTGTAAAGATGTGATACCAATTATTATTTTCAAATGTTCTGAAAATGAACTCCATTAACATTTCTGTTACTGTTTTGATACAGATTCCAGCATCACTGTCTTTTCCATGCATATTAGCCCCTATGCTGTATTCCTGGTTTTTGCAAAACTACTGTGTAGCTATTTCTCAATACTGATATATTTCTTCACACTCTAATTGACTGAGTGGCTCAACTAAGTGACAAAATTACAGGGATTTGCATTGTAATGACACAATTACTTTTTAGATGCTGTGCAGTCTCTACATTTTGATCACTTTTTGATCACCTCTGAGCTTTGAATAGCCCATGTGCCCAGAATATTTGTCACTAGCATAGAAGTTATCTTCACAAAACTACTTTGCCTGAAATAAAAATGTCTCACTATGCTCCTGAAATAGAAGATTAAAAAGTGCTTTCTGGCTGGAAATTATCAGTAACCTAAAACCTTTTATATGATTCTTGCTTTATGCATTTTTTCCTGCTTATTCGACGTTTTTTTCTCTCCTTATAAATAAAAAATAATGTCCCAGAATAAGTATCATATATTTTGGGTTTCACTGATTTCTGCATGGATCTCTTCTAACTCTTGAAAGTCCTTTTTAAATTATAAAAACTTCAGTGCCTCTGAAACATGGACTAAAGACATGCAGAGGGATAGTCCTTTTCACCTAAGGAAGGCAGAAAAAAAGCAGCAGTGTCACAAGCATTCCTGTGAAGGCAGAAGCTATGCTATCACAACCTTTCTCCTTTCCTGTGGATGTTTAATTTTCTTAAAGCATTTGGTGAGAGACTATTATTAGCCAGATCATTCATATCCAGGTATTTATTGAGCTCTTTAAAGAGCTTCAAGGATTTTCTGAAGAAGGTCACAGAAGCCGTGTTGGCCTCTCCGAAATACAAATCAAAATTTTCCATGTGTCCACTAATCTTTAGAAGCTTCTAGTTATTTTGCTGTATTCCTCAGGCTTTTCTTAAGATTTGTGGTGCACTTGCAATCCTCCATTTTCAGACATAAATGGAATTTTAAATGAGAGGTTCAAAACTATCTTCAGGCCAAGTGAATTCTTACTGTTTGTTCAAGTTTTTTCTACAACACTTCCACAACAGCTCTTATTTCAGCTAGATCCTCAGTTGAGTCGCACCCTAACTTCCTCACTACCTCCCAAAAATATCATGCTTGAGAACCTCAATGATTTCTTTACAATTAACAACTCGGAGAATTCATTTAACAGTCTCTGCAATGGCTCTGTCTCCCCTGAGTGTCCCTGTAGGCTTCAGGAAACTTTATCACTGATCTCAAGACTCCAGCAAACTGCTGGCCGTGGCTATTCAGACAATTTTCCTGACTTAGTGTTTTCCACTGTGTCTGCTTCCCAGAAATAGAAACCAATCTTTCCTGGAAGGATTCTTCAGGAGAACCAGGCAGCAAAGTTTTGCTACAAGAATTAAACTAAGATATTAGAGGGGAAGGAAAGTATAAAAAAGATATGGACATGACGAAACAAATCCAGCAAAGGATCACAAAGATGACTAAGGGACTAGGGCATTGGTCATATGAGAGGATAGAGAGCTGGGACTGTTTAGCCTGGAGAAAAGAAGGCTCAAGGGGTTTATCAGTTTGTATAAATACTTGGTGAGAGGAAGTGTGGAAAATGGAGCCAGATTTGTCTCAGTAGTCCCCACTGATGGGAAAAGAGGCAATAGATACAAAATGAAACATAGGCATTCCACCTGAAAACAAAACAGTAGAATCCAGTTGCCCAGAGAGGCCTGTCTCCTTGGAGAGTTTCAAAACATGACTGGACACAATCCTGGACAACTTACTCCAGGTGACCCTGTTTAAGTAAGTTGTTTGGACCAGAGTATGTCTGAAGGCTCCTTCCAACATGAGCAGCTCTGTGATTCTGCAAAAAGTTTTTTTTAAATTTATTAATTTTATTTTTATGTTTTCTTACTGGTGCAGACTTTAAATTTTACTGTGTAGCTCTCCTATTCTTTCAAGTTAATAGTGTGCCTCCGATCTCTTTGGCATGAGTAACAGAGGTAGTTTAACAGCAGCACAGCATTAAATTCAGGATGCTTGGCGTACTGAGTTATTTCCCTAGATGACTGAAAGCTGAAGGAGACCTAACTGAACATTTGTGACTTTGGTAGGTTCATCTCTAACTAGTTAGTCTGAAACTATTACCATACAGGCACAGTTTTACTAAATAGAAATGGAGATATAAGCTAAGAACAGGGCTGCAGCTGTCTGCAGGAAAGACTGGAGCACTAATGAATTAAACACTACCTTTTTCTTATAGCATATCTGAAACACTCATTTACATTTATATCAGTTCTATATCACTACTTATGATTTTATTATTCTGGTTACTGTTATTGCAGTTTAACCTTGAACTTTGTTAGTCACTTAAAATAATGCTAGCAAATAGCCTGAGGAATTCTACCTTACTAAATTTTCGACAGAATAATAAAATATAAAAATTATGGGAGTTATGCTAAATTTTTTGTATCAACAACACCCACAGTTCATTAACTTATATCAAGTAGGTTCTAGTATCAGGGCCAAGATTTTCCTGCTACTTTTTATTGAACACTGAAGGAAAAAAGAAACAAAACCTTTTTATGCTTAACACTTTCAAAAGTCAGCATATTCTTACTTGTCTGTCAGTTCTTGGACTTCCACACAGTATACAAGAGAAAGTGCTGTACTGATGGACAACTTCTGTAGTGACTCCACTCCTCTTTATCCCAAGAATCAGAAGTGTGATGGGTCCTTATAGATGATGTATCTAAACTTTTCAGTCAGTCTTTTAGTCTGTAACACTGGTTTTATCTCCCATTTCAGATGATTTTGGTATATTTATCCACTGCATTGACTTCCCTTAGCTAAAGGCAAGCTTACCTAAAATAAAACTGGTAAAATAAGGAAAATTCTTCAATTTAAGTGCATTTTAAGAAGACACCTCTCTGCTTTATATTGTGTACTATTTTTTCCTATGTATTTCTGATGTTAAAATTATATTTACATATATACATGAATAAGTTGGTTTAAAATCTATTTATTGTCAGTTTTAATGCATTTCAATAGCAGTATTTTCAAGCCATGCATAAGGCTCCAGATTATTGTTAAACTTGGACTTTAACAGGAACATACATCAGTACTCCTTTATGTTCAAAGATGGGAAAATGAAATAATGCATAAATATAAACCCTTTTAGAAGATGGAATCAGTGACTTCTGAAATTTTTTACCCAATCTCCAAGACAAGGTCTTGAACCATCAGAAGTGCAAATTATTCTATGATACAGACTATAAAAAGTTGATAATTAGCTAGAGGAAAATCACTACTGAGCACAGCATTATTTTCTGAAACTGATAAATTAAATAAATTTCATATAATTCGGTTTTGAAACCTTTTACTTTCTCAGGTACCTCTACGACAATTTTTTTCTTCCATTTTGAAAACAAATAGACAGATAATGGATTGTTCTCCTATGACTATGCAGTTATAAATGACTTTGAAACATTTTGGAATTTCTGTGTTTTCAGGTATTAGTGGCATAGAGAAAAACTTGCCCTTTTTCAGCTGAGACTTGTCTCTCCAGCTAAAAAAGATGTGATAAGCTGTTGGTGACACATGAAGATTGAGTGTTACCAAGAGATTTCACTTCAGCTAAGAGTGGATTCTGCTTCCTGGGTTTGTTACTTGATTTGCTGTTATAATCAAATGATCTGTGTGAATAACTATGGATAATGCAATGATAGCCATTTGCAGTCTATTTTTTCTTTTTCATATTTCCAAATGTCTTATCTACGTAATATTTTCAAGCCCTATAAAATATTTTCAAGCCTCATAAATCCCTGTGGTTAGTTCCCAGGCCTGTGATTTCACATGTATTTCTCTCATCTAAAAAGCTGAGTTACATTAGGTTGTTTTCACTTCATTCCAGGAACCTTAAGTGCCAATTCATGACTCTACACCATCTTCTCCATTTTGGTAAAATTATTCATCCCATAGTGAATCAGTCATGAACTGATTTGAACTGACCACAATGTTTTCTTACGTAGAATAGGGGAATAAGAAATTTGCTCCTCAAAAAGCTATCAGAGCCAAAGGTTATTTTTCTTCAGTAAGATTTCATCCCCTAAAATAATATTTGTGTTCATGCTATCAGCTTCGACCTTCGCCTTACTCTTGTAACACACAGATGAAATATGGGATGTTCCTTAAAATAAACAGAGTGAGAAGGAAAATTCTGGTTATCTTCAAAAGGGAAATACCCATAATATTCACCTGAATTTCGTATTTAAAATCATATATGATTTGTATTTAATGTCAAGTAATGTGCACTGGCTCAAAATTAATATTATGACAGAAAGATCATTAATTTTTAAGCTTTAACCTAATAATTATAAATCAAATAAACACATTTGATTTATGTTTAAATGAGATCAACTAATTTTTCTTAGTCTTTTTATGCCTCTTTTAATACAACAGAATCAAGCAGACATTCCTAATACACAAAAAATATATGGTTCCATTTTACATGTTTTTTTCTTAACTAAATAAAAACTAATTTCCTTCTCCAAACATTTCAAATTCTAATTCTGCTCCATTCATTTAGGCAAAGAGCTTTATTGAAGAAAGTGAGAATTTCACTTGCATTGAGGCCAGGATTTTAGACATAAGGTGCTATTCTAAGAACTCTATTACTAAATAGCAAAACATGTGGTTGAATGAGGAACGAACCCAGATAGATTCATGGCCAGGTAATGGAGAGAATGAAAGGCATGGAATTATTCCTTCAAACAGTATTACCATAAAGGGTACTGGTCTTTCTTGAAAATTAGCAAAAGAGATACATTTTGTGGAAATGTGATAGAAAGTATATTTATGATATGCTAGTGAAAATATGAAAGATATGGCAGAAGTGTAACAAAACACAAGTGAGATGAAGAGAGCGATTTAGGGCTGTTTGCTCATTCTTTTCATATGAGACCTATCAGGCCTCAGATAAAGACAGTGTGCAAACTGATAGATGCAAGTTACCAAGGCAACCACAACCCACAGCCAAAGAAGAATAAAACCATCACCTCCCTGGCTGGAGGATTTCAAAAACAAGTGGGTACACATTGCTAAGCTTATTCCATCTTAGCAGAGGCAAAAAGCACGCGGGCCGTTGCCAGTCTTAAATCTCAAAGGGCCTGGCACGTGCGCAGTATTTCACAATGCTGTGCTTTCTGTAACCTCTGAGCTTCTTATCTCTCTTTCTCCCAGCGTGAAGAATGCCTTTTAAGTCTTTGACAGTGTTCTGTTATCTTCAACAGAAATACCACTTCTCAAGAAAGACAGAGGATAATCAGCAGTAAATATGTGAGGTTGCCCACATGGATATTCTTAGCCTTCCCAGCTGCAAGGTCACTTTGAGTGAATCTATCACACTCCTCTCCAAATCATCTATTTCTAACCCTTTCCTCACAACAGTTAGTAGGAATCAAGATCCAAAAGAGTCAAAGACAGATCCTGACTTTATCAAGTAACTGTGTAGTATCTTGACTGAAGGTTTAGTGGATGGTAAAAAAATCACATAAGATACAGTGAAACAAGATGTGTGAAACAGAAATCTTCTGCATATTGCTAGTATGTGAAATATTTAACATCAATAAGTGCTTTCTATTGGCCACTTTTGGTGGGAGGATACATTCAAAATGTACTTGTTTTTCTGATATATGTTGGTCATATCAACATTCTTATAACTTTTAGAGTAAGATGTTTCACTATAAAATGTTCTGCAGACACAATCAAACTCCCACCTGTTAACATTCAGAGTCTCCTTTAAATCATGTCACACAGCATTTTTTTTTCATATGCATCATAGCAAGTTCTCCTTAACTGGAATTTGGAGTTATTATTTAAAATATATCTGCTCATATTTTCAATGAAATTCTAAGTTTTGAAATAATTGCTGTTATATACTCCCCATCATCTCATATTTGCCCCTGGTGACAACTCTTCCTCCTCCCATACTGGGTGCACAGCCACTGTCACAGTTGTTATTTGTTTTCAACATGATCAACAAGTTAAAGAGCTTTACTCTCATTTTTTACATCCTCTTGAGCTGTTTAGAGTGGATAGCAGCGCTCAACTGTCAGGAAAATATAAATTATTTGGACAATTTTTGAGTGTTTTCATCAACTTATATCATGACTCTCACCTGAACCTGTGTCATCTCACTAACTTTCCTTGGATATGGACAAACATTGTATGCATTCATAACCTTTGAAGAAAAATTACTTGTCAATTTATGCTCTTACCTTTCATGCCTGCAAAGGAATCTTTCACTTTAGACATTTACTTCATTTTTCAAGAAGTTTTAAAGAGCAGAATCTGTAGTTTTGGTATTTTTACTGTTATTTTTTGATACCTGATAATGACTCCTCCAGGGACACACTATTGTGAATGCTTTTCCTTTAGCACACTACTATCATATAAAAAGCCTGCATCCTGCCTGTGTATTATTATAACGTGATGCTTGCTGAAGCTGCTTTAGTGTTTCAGATCCAAGACAGATTTTTTGACCTGGAGTTATTAGATTTTCTCTCATTTATAAAAACGATGCAGTGCAATTTTAGATGGAAACAGCAAATAGTCTATTACTGATATTTACAGCAAGCAGTAACAATGTGAAAGAAGATACTGCATCACCTAAGGCATGGTTACAATCCATGCTCTTCATCATTTGTAGGATACTTGTATACAAAAGTGTACTGTACTAAATCATGCTATGCTTTCAATCTTGTAGTCTGGAGGGTCACACTGGAAAAGGCTTGTCAGATCTACAGAATTAGTATTTTTGTAATCATCACCTGAATAGCTTAGACTACCAGAATACTAATATGTTCTCTTCTAGGCCAAATTTGGTAGGCACTCATAGACAATGTGACGAACATGAAAAGAGAAATCAGAACTGACAGTAATGAACACCATATAAAACAGCTGCAGCTGCTAAGCAGTGAACAGCCAAATATAACAAATTTATGTTCCATATGCCACAAAACTCTTTCAAGAAAATTTGGGAGCTTAGTATTGTCCCACTGAATCCGGTTCCAAAGAAGTCAAGCCTTGATGGTGAATTGCTTAACTGCCCTCACTGGGAATACATGGAATTGGTCAGATTTGCTACAGATGTCGCCTTTTAGAAATGAAGCAAAAAAACCAGACGTTTTCCAGTGCAATGAGTGGTTGCAGACTTCATGTGGTGCTAATTCAGGAGTATGTCTGTTGATGGATGAGCCTCGTCTGAGTATTAACAGTCACATGAAGGGCCTGAAAGAGAAAATGAACAAGCAAAATCTTGCCCTGGACATTTATAATGCCTAGAAAACTGATTTGCTGAGTTGGACTGGAATCACAGAATATTGTACTGAAATCATAGAATCATCAAGGTTGGAAGACACCTTTAAGATCATCCAGTCCAACCATCAGCACCACCACTGTAACCCCAAAACCACTACACCATCCCCCAGTGCCAGATCTAGACACCTCCTAAATACCTCCAGGGATGGTGAATCCACCACCGCCCTGGGCAACCTATTCCAGTGCCGGAACACCCTAACGGTGAAAATTTTTAATCTCCTATGCAATCTGAATCTCCCCCAGTTCATCTTAAGGCCATTTCCTCTGGTTCTTTCATTGTAGGCACAGTAGAAGAGACTAACCCCCACCTCACTACAGCATCCCTTTGGGTGATTGTAGACAGCAATGAGGTCCCCACTGAACCTCCTTTTCTCCAGGCTAAACAACCCCAGCTCCCTCAGCTGTTCCTTGCAAGAAATGTTTTCTAGACACTTCAAGAGCTTTGTTGCCCTTCTCTGGACACACTCCAGGACCTCAATGTTCTTTTTTAAGTGAGGCGCCCAAAACTGAACACAGCACTTGAGAGTTTGCCCCATCAATGCCAAGCAGGAAAAAAAAAAAATTAAAAATTGTTGGAAAACTCATTTATTGCTGGAGAGTGAGCCATCGTTCTCTTTGGTCAGAGAGAAAAATTGGAATTTGCCTGAACATCATGACAGTTGTACATTCTATTTACAAAACAGACAACATCACATCACTATAAACTAATACTATATCTGCTAGCAGGCATTGAAGATAACTGAAAATTGCGTTCTTTTTGACACCTACCAGAAATGAATACAGCATTCCTCTTAAAGAAATTGGCTCACCAGTTCATTGAGCCATGTTTATTTGAATTTTGCATCCATTTTAGATCAGTTATAATGTCTAAATGTGTTTGATTCTGTCAGATCAAATCTCTATTGAAAACTAATCCTTAACTATATTCTATTTTCATTGCTATGGCTGTACTACTCAATGACACAGAACAGGACATACATCTGAGTGGTGACCTTTGGCCATTTATACTGTGAAATTGTTAGCACTTGGGGTTTTTTTCGATTGGGCCAGATAATCTTCCAGGCAGGGCACAGGACAAAACAGGTGCCAGGGACCAACTCCAATTGTATATGTGGATGCAGACTCCCTGTTCTGCACAATGAGAGTGTCCAGCTGTGTGCACACAAGCCATACCATGCCATGTCATCTCAAGGCAAGAGAAGGGCCCTTGAATATTTTATTTTTTCAACAAAGACATAGTGTGTAGGAACTGTTTTTACCACAGAAATTTCCACCATCAGGAGCAAAGCACAGGCTGGCTAGCTTATTAATGTTAAATATAATGTCAAGAAAATTTTGAAGGTAATTTTTCTTTTTTTCAGTCCGGAGCTCACGAACATCTCTGTAGTAGAAGTATTGGCTTTTCCATGTACCTGCATCTCAGTGTTACTCGTGACTCTCCTTTTGCACTTCGACATTTCTCCCAGTGTCTCCATCAGTATTGCCTCCCCAGTCCTCTATTCCCTCGTCTGTACATTGTTGGAACATTAAGTGCTACAGCAAGTCAGCAGAATTTTCAGGAACTTGCCACTACATACCATGCCTGGCTATTCAGTATAATCATTACAAGAATTAACACACCAACTAAGCTTTTTTTTGACTCTGTGTCTGTGTGGGCTTGCCATTATGGTACATCCTGAGTGAAAATGTTTTGTTTTGTTAAATATAGGCCTGATATACCTGTGTTATTATATTTGATACCATTGTACCTGCTGATACACAGAAGGAAAATGAAAATAATAAATTTCTCTTACAGTTCTGAGGTTTAAATGAAGCCATGGACCATGGTGTCCCATGGCAGTTTTTGTAAGTCTGTTCCCTGAGGCAGGGGCTAATCTCAAATACAGGGGCTGGTCTTCCTCGACAGATCTATGAAAAATACAACAGTACTTTTACAAGCCTGTCATTCCCCAGTACATAGACTTAGCAAGCAATGGCCCAAGAGCCATGGAATCTGGGATACGAGACTGTGTTTGTGGTATCATCATCAGAAGTCAGTTTTAGTGGGGTCCTCTTCTTTTGCTGGTGCTCTTTTCAGATATGATTGCCTACCCATATGTGAACTGGTTAACAGTGGTATTAACAAGCAATCCAAAAATTTGAAAATTCGACATTAAATTATCAAAATTGAAAAATTACCTTCCAATTATCTTAGAGGGTTAAAGGCAGTTGGACATTAATATGTCCAGCTGTTGTGAAAATAAAAAAAGTCACAGTAAATACTGGGGTTTTTTTAAATCTATCCCCTCATGAATAATAAAGAAGGCAAAATTCAGTTTATTTTGTCCCTATCTGTATTTTCATATATTTACAGTAAAAGAGGTATCTTTTTACCATGCTGTCTGCAGAGTTCTCTGTGTTCTTACAAGATCAGGAAAAACTTACTTCCTACAGTTAAAGCAAAGTGAAATTTTGTAAGTTACACTGAGCTCTAGTTGACAGTGAATCTAGGGTGATGGTATTCCAGCTTCATTATCCTGTCATGTTTCATTCAGTAAGAAAATAATCATGTCATATTTCCTTTGAGCTATTTTTGTACACATTTCTTCTTCACTATCCCTTTACATTCTCGAGAGAGAAACATTAAAAAACTCAACTATATATAATCTTATTATATTCCTTCCTTGCCATTTGAACTTGATTTCATCTCATGTATTTTAGTATTTAGGTGCTGATGCTGCTTATTCTATGCTCACTTGTTGCATTATTTTCAGCACCACAATTGGGTTCGTTGTTAAATTTAAAAAACTATTTAAATTAGCTTGTCATTCCTACTATTTTTGCAGTTCCATATGAATGACCAATTTTCATAGTGAGCATGACAGTATCTAAATCTAAATGCCTATATGTTTTGTGCTCATACTACTAGTCAAATTAAATTCAGGAAATTTATCTTCTCAGTGTGAAGCAAGACCCATCTGTACAGTACTTAAATATTGCTTGCAATAAAAGCTTATTTCAACTTGCTCTTCTGATAATATTGGAAGTACTTTAAATGTATGTACTCAAGCTCATTTATAAATATATATAAAGATATATATAGAGATAGATATATATATATAAAAATACTTTGTGCTTTTTAAAGTTTTTATGTCTGTTTGAGAGAGGAAAAATATGAAAGAGAAAGAGCAGAAGTGCCAAACTACCTTACATGATTATTTACATATTACAAATAACCCCAAATTATGAATCATTGACTGGAGGACTCCACTGGAATTTAGAAAACTCAGGCATCACTCTTAGTTCTGTCAGTGATCATAGGATCTTCAATAGCCCAGTGAATAGCACTGAGCTTGACAAGTTTGCCTTAACCTTTGTGCATTGCTGCATTCCTATCTTCAAAATAAAAATAATTATATACACAAAATAATGTTGAGAACACCTTGTATTAACATGTGAAACATATAAATCTCTTCATAGTTAGTTGTTATTCCTTCGTTATTTTCCTCAGCTATGTGAAAAGCTGGATGCATTAGAACCAGATCCATCAACTTGAAGTGAAAGGAGAATTGCCTGGCTTGTAGAATCGCTGTCCATTTTAAAACAGTTTCATCCTCATATGAACTTTTTTTCTCTTCCTGAACTGTTCTAGAAGTAAAATTTAATTATCTCTTCCTCCACTGAATGTCTTAATCTTCCAGAGCCATCCCTTCATTTGTGGTCTAACCAGTCTTGGTGTCTGTGTACATGGGCGCAGCCATAGCAAGGAGGGTCTATCTGTGCCTCCTCTAGTGCCTATTGAGGGCACTAATAAACTGTGGTGTCCTTTACCAACCTCTGGGATTTCCCTCTTTCCTTTGTCTATGGGCTCTGGAGCCCCATTTCAGCTTGGCCTTCATCACTTGGTCATGTGTGTGTGTGCATGCTGGTCCCATCCCCTGCTGTTCCTGGCTGGACTTGATGCAGGGAACCAGATCTGACTCACTTTTTATGCTGTGTTTTCATACTCAAAACTTTTGTATATTTCTTTTCCAACTTCACTGACATGTTTTGGGCTGGTGCACTGTTTTTTCTTGCTATAATACATGCATACTTTATAAACAAGAATAAGAGACAGTGGGTCAGAATATGTAGATGCAAAAAAGCTGCCATATTTATCTGAATTAATAAATGGAAAGCAATGGGAACATATCTTGTTGTTTTTTCAACAATTCAGCTTATATTGCCACAAACCAGGCATATAAGTGAAAATGTTGTGTGAGGTGCTGACAGATCGGTTTTATAAGGAGTATATATCCTCTTTTTCTTTTCAAACTCGTGTATTTTCCCTCCTGCTTGCTACTTATAGTAGACAAGATGATAGGAATTTTAATAGTGAATGGATGGTGAGTCAGTGAAGGTGGATTACAAGATACAATAAAACATCCTGGTTTTATCACAGTAAGAGAGAATAAGAAACATATTAAATATACACTATGAGGTCTACAGTGTATATAAATCAGTTTCTGATGTGACTTTTTAGCATATTACCATCCTAAAAACTAGCTTGTTTAGGTGAAATGAAAATGGTCATTTAAAAGATAAAGGAAGTACAGAATAGGGCAATATGACCTAAGGAATTATATCTTCAGCTTTCAAGTTTAAAACAGAACGAAAACAAATCTGCAGATTTTGTCCCAACAATGATAAATTACAAAGTAGGACTGTTTCTTGTCAGCGATTGAAACACGGACTTCGCAGCACAGGGAATGTGGATCATTTATTCAAAGGAAACGAGTTGGTTTTATACACTTCTTCAGGACACAGTATTTCCTTACATGGTGATTTTCACTAAGCGACCTATCACACATTGCCACATCAGCAATGCACTTTCTGAATGTCCTTCTGTGGGGTGATCACGGGCTGTTCACCCCTCTGTCAGCTTCCAGCAGGCTGCTCTCCACAGGGCTCTGCTGCGTGACACCTCCTCCCCCCAAGGTCAGGCGGAGACAAGCTTTTGTGCTGCCATGTGCTCTTTTGTGCTGCCATGTGCTCTTTTGTGCTGCCATGTGCTCTTTTGTGTTGCCATGTGCTTCTGCAGGCAGGTCTCACAGCCCGCAGCTCAACTCCATCCCGTCTCTTCCCATAGTTTCTCATGTCAAAGTTATAAGAAGGCTGTATGGGTAATGGATACAATACCCATGCAGATTAATTTGAATGTAAATTTAATTTCATACTGTAAGAGACTGGAAATATTTCATGCTTCAAACATTGATATAAAGTTTTAAAGAAGCTACAGCCACAGAATCCTCCTTGAAGAACTTTGGACTTTAAGTTGAACTGCTGATATAGATAAAAGGAAACCTATTGTTCAGTCACCTCAGGCTGAGAGAAAGTTGTGCATCCACAATAGGCCAAAGCCTCCAGCTGCCATCTCAGCTGAGTTGGGGGGGGGGGAGAGCACAGCTCACAGAAGTCAGGTTTACACAGACTCCCCCCAACCGACAGGGGAGGAGGGGGTTTCAGGGGCATGGGGTAACCTCTGGTCAGAGGCAATAAACCCCCATCCTCCGATTATACAAACTGGCCCAGCTGTGGAACCCCAACCCCACAGGCCACATCCACAGGACATATCCACAGGACATTCACGTGAGGGGCTTTGCACTACAGGACTGCACGTGATGCAACAGATCCAGAGTCTGCTGTGAGAGACTGCCCCCCTTCCCCCAGGGGACATGCCTGGACATTCCTACCTAGCCTGAGCATATAAACCCATCAGATTCTATGTTCTCTTGGGGGACCTTCACCACCAAGAAGACCAGCCGGAGAGGATCAATGGAGCATTGTTGGTGTCCATACAGTGGTGATATTTTCCCTATTCTGTCCCTGTCACCTTCTTTCTGTCCACCCCCACCTATTTTCCTATTTCTTTCTCTTCTTTCTCCCTTTTCTTTCTCTCATATTTATGATACAATAAAAACCATATTATTGTCACTGGCATTATGGTCTCATTTTCACCTTAATTCGGGCAGAGGAATTTCTAAAGAACCTTAATAATAACTGGATTGTAACGTATACACAACTGAGAAGTGAAATTTTCCTAAATGATATCCCTTATCTGTCAAAGAAGACAGTCTTTAAGGAGTCACCTTTATAGATTTAAAATGCCATATTAAGATCAGTGGGTAGATTTCCTCTTTCCAACATTCCTCACTCTATTATCCACAAAACCAATCGTGCCTTACTGGGATTAGCTGGAAAAAAAAAAAAAAAAAAAAAGAATGAGTTATTATCAATATCGTAAGCTATAAAAATTTCTTTTCCTGTTTGCTTTTCTGAATGTGTTTTTTTTACCTTTGGAAAACTTTTGCATTCTCAGCTGGAAAGATTTGCCATACTAAAAGAGAGAAGAAAAAGAGAGAGATAATTTCTGGTTAGGTATCAGAATAAAACAATTATCTGTTAATGTTTTGATCCTAAATAATTAAAACAATGCCCCTGGCAGAAATCCATCAGTCCAAGGCAAAAAGAATATCTCATTGAAAAGCAACAACAGTATCAACAGAAAAAAAAAGAATTCAAGTGACAAAGAATGCTGAAGATCTACATCAAGTTATAAATAGAACAATTCTGAAATAGCATCTTGTACTTGGTATCCGAAGGGTTAAATCTCTTTATGAAGTTGTTGTGGTTACAGAAGTTTAGCACTATGTGACTGCTATTCTACTCCCCTCTATGTAATGATAAACTGTTAATTCCCAGTAGCTGCCCGGTGCACACCCAACCCCTCAGGCTACAAGCTGGGTGTTAAATGAGAAGAGCTAAACCCCACCAGGCAGATGAAGAAAGAGTGTTTCTTTATCTTCATGTGAGGGGTCATCTCTGCTAATGGGCCATCATGAACTGAATTAATAGGCAGCTACAATGACCATCAAGGACTCCAAAAATATCCTATGACTCATAGGACTACATCATTCCATTCTGAAACTTCCTGCCCTGGGTGGGGGGGACAGGTACCACATGAACCTGACCATAATCCCGATATTTGGGGATTTGGGACACCACCACCCCTAGACGGATCCAGAGGAGGACCAGACCTTCCATAGGACCACTGTTTTAGACACGACTGCAACAATCACTTCAGAACTGCAAAAACCACTTAGTTAGACTGTGACCACCACCATGACCAATGGGCCAGGTTATACTCTGACTTTGGGAGTTTAAGCCCATTTCTGTATCATTGCATTTGTTGTTATCTTTCTATTAAATTGTAACTCTGACCTGAAATCTCTCTCAAAGTGTTTGTGTGGGTTTAATTCCTCCCACTGATTTTCTTGCAAACCAGCACAGAAGTAATTGCCAAACTCATATGGGTTTGGAAACTTTTTATACACGCTAGATAATCCTCTCAAATCTTGCTAGGGTGTTTCTGGTATTTATGTCTTAGGAGAGCAGAATCCACAAAATTTTCATTTAGAGGTAGAAAAATTAAAGTTGTTTCCACTTTTTTTTTTCTTTTCAATGAAAGGTCATTCTACATAGGATAAAGTAGGCAAAATTATTTCTTTCTAAAGAAGCAAGAAAAACAAATAGTGTGTCCAGCATGACTAGGGAAGTGATCATTCTTCTGTACTCAGCAGCGGTGAGATCACATTGTTAGCATAGAAACACATAATCACAGAATGATTATATGCAGGTGCTTTTATTGCAGAGCTCTGGGAATCGGGGTACAAACCCAAATCTGATTCTAATATGAGTTTGGAGTGAACACATTTTATACTCTATCTTACATAACCACTATAGAATCATACGTCAATTATTAACTACTCATTGTACTATTGTGAGCGATCGAGCATGAGTTTCGGGTTCATTGTAATCATTCAAGCACACACTGCAAGCCCCTTCAAGTCCCCCTCCCACAATCATGTCCCTGATTTCTAAATAATCATTGCATACCTATAACACAGTGTAACAGTACTACCTGTGCTATAGGTACACACAGGTGCAGAGTCACAAGATTTAACAAAACAATGCCTATTCAGAGCCTATCTAAGCTACTACAATTTTAAATTTACTACATTTTAACCCTATGCTAAGAACATCTCACGTGTTTTTATTCAGTTCTGGGTCCTTCACTATAAGAAAGACGTTGAGATACTGAGGTGACTCCAGAGAAGGGCAACAGAGGTGGTGAATGGGCTGGAGTACAAGTCTTATGAGCAACAGCTGAGGCAGCTGGGGTTGTTTAGTTTGGAGAAAAGGAGGCTCAGGGGAGGCCTTATTGCTCCTATAACTACATGAAAGGAGGTTGTAGCCAAGTGGGGGTCAGCCTCTTCTTCCAAGCAACTTGCAGGAGGACAAGAGGACATAGTCTCAAGCTGTGCCAAAGGACACATCAAACATCAGGAAGAATTTCTTCACTGAAAAGGTGGTTAAGCTTTGGAACAGGCTGTCCAGGGTGGTGGTGGAGTCACCATCAGTAAAACTATTCGAGAAATAACTAGATATGATACTTACTGCTATGGTTTAATTGACATGGTGGTGTTTCATCAGAGGTCGAACTTGGTGATCTCAGAGGCCTTTTCCAACCTTAATGATTCAATCCTGTGATTCTATAAAAAATAAAATATTTAGAAAGCTCAGAACTTCAGAATTGTACTAGATAAAGGAACAAAAGATCAGGTTGCTTAAGTTTTGTTTTACTTTGTTTTGTTTCAAAAGCACACCTTTTCACGCACTGCAACAGAGTGTTCAGATACACAAAATAGTGAAAGGCATAAAAGAGTCCTACATGACGCACACAGGTAATAAATCATTCTGCTCTTTCAGTCAGCTGAGCCTGTGTCACTTCTTCAAATTGCCTTGTGCATTCGCTGCAACATGCCACTATTTCTTTCTATCTGGATGGTGTTTAAGGCAGATAGCACCCTTTAAAGCTCAGCCTTAGCTAATCACTGAAGACATCAAGCAGCTGCATGCTCAATGTCAACTGAAATAGAGCCATAGAGTCAAGTGCCATTAGTGAACATCTGGCACTAAAAGACAAGCTATTTTAATATCTCTGCTAGTGAACATTAGACACATCAAAGTTTTTCTCCCTTCATACTATACTGTCACAGCAACTCTTCTCCAAGAACTCTCTCCACATTTTGCACACTGAATATTTTGTTTCTCACAGCTACTTTTTGCCAAATACCTTATGGGATATTGTTAGCAATTCACTTTTCTTTATTGAGAGTATAATATTATTCCTCCCTATTAGACTGCTTTTCATTTACTCCTTTAGTCATTCTGATTTTTGAAGAGGGAGCTGGGGGTGGAGCGAAAGGAGGAAAAGATTATTTTTTCCTGATTGCTTTTTCTTTAATTTAGATGGTTCTCTTGATCACTACACATCGGGTTTGTCACTGTGAATATCAGTCTTCAGCATCATACTGTTAGGCAACACATTTATTTGAGTTCCAATCTTTTCAGGTTTCCATAGTAACTGGTGCTTAGTACAGACCCCTTGATTAAACAAAGCCACTGTAGCTCTGAAAAACTGACAGATATGGATTCTGTTTTATTATTAAAAGTGTATAAATGTATAGATATACATATATAAAAATCTGTATATATACATATAACATAATGTTATAATGACAGCATATATAATATGCATACACATATACATAATATTGTAAAAATATTAACTGCATGCAGGACATTGTGTGATATGTATACCATATATCAGAACTAAAAATAAAGAATAAAAGTACAAAAAATACTCACTATAAAGACCTATCCACCACAAAAATGAAGACACAAGTTCAAGAGAAGTTGAATCATTTTCTCCTAGAAGTTCAATAGCTGTACTGTCACTTGTCTCTGAGACTGCTGTTATTCATAATAGTTCCAGCTAGAGTTCCAGAAAGAGTTCCAGCTATCTAATATACCCACTCATAACTGAAAGAAAGCAACTGTGGACTTTATCCAACTAATTTATGGCATACATGACATAAATTGGCAAATGTGAGTTCAATTATTTGTGCTGCCACCAGGATACCTGTTGTATCAGATTCCCCTGTTGATTGCCTTAAAACACAGCTGTTGTAAAAGGGGCATCGAGATCAAAATACTCTCTTTATCTGGTCAACAGAAAACATAATCAAAATGGTGCATCAACCCTTAATGCACTCACTCATGCAATATTTTATATAGTTCAGTTCTTGCCCTGCAAAAGGGAAAGACAAATTAAATATGGGATCTAAGAATGTCAGAAATGCCAGAAATGCTGCATATCTAAAGTTATTCAGCCCAACCTGGCAAAGATGTGAGGAGACATATTACTGTTGTCTAAAAAATCTACGGGTCATCCAGTGAAATGAGTAGGAAGCAAATTTAAAACCAAGTAATAAGTTCCCTTATTACTGATTCTGATACAGGCCAGGATGCCACTGGCCTTCTTGGCCACCTGGGCACACACTGGCTCACGTTCAGCTGCTGTAGACCAGTACCGCCAGGTCCTTTTCTGCTGGGAGGATTTCCAGCCACTCTTCCCCCAGTCTGTAGCTCTGCACGGGGTTGTTGTTATCCAAATTCAGAATCTGGCATGCCCTTGTTGAACTTCATATGGTTGGTGATTGCCCAATCCTCTAACTTTTTGCCATCTCTCTGCAGGGCCTCTGTGCCTTCAAGGGAGTCAACAGCTCCTCCCAGTTTTGTATCATCTGTGAACTTGCTCAGTATCCCTTCCAGTCCTGGATGTAAGTCATTTATGAAGATGTGGGAGAGAACTGGGCTGAAGATGGAGCCCTGTGGAGCCCCACTAGTGACAGGTCCCCAGTCTGATGTCACCCCAGCCACTATAACCTTTTGCACCTGACCTGTGAGCCAGTTGCTTACCCATCACATGATGTGCTTATCCAGCTGAGTGCTGGGCATTTTGTCCAGAAGGATACTAAGAGAGACAATATTGAAAGCTTTGCTGAAGTCCGAAAAGATTACATCAATTGGCTTCCCTTGATCAACTACATGGGTTACCTTGTCATAAACCAAAACCAGGTTTGATAAGCAGGATTTTCCTCTCATGAAGTTGTGCTGGCTGTGACCAATGACTGTGTTGTCTTTCAAGTGTTTTTCAATACCTCCCAGAACAATCTTCTCCATAACTTTACCAGGCACTACAGGGAGAGGGACAGGCCTTTAGTTTCTGGGGTCCTTCTTCTTGCCCTTCTTGAAAAGCAAGACGATGTTCACCAGCCTCCAGTCAGATGGGACCTCTCCAGATTCCCAAGATCTCTCAAAAATCCTTGAGAGGTGTTTTGCCATGACATCAGCCAGCTCTTTGAAGAGTCTTGGATGAATCCTGTCAGGCCACACAGATTTATTGGGACCTAGCTGAAGCAGCAGATCCTGCATAATTTCAGGGTTGACTGGGAGTTGATCATATTTAATTACATGTCTTCTGCTTAACGCTTTTTTCCATTGAGCAAATTCAACAAAAATCAAATAGGAAAAGCATCAAAAATAATCAGTGTCAACACATTAACCATCAGCTAAGTGAATAGAAATTAGATGTTCTGAAGCATTCTGCCATGGCATTCAATGTGTTAGTAATGGAAATTGCCCTAACATATTTTCATATTTTTCATATTTGCTAATATCAGCCATTTATGAAATAGAAAATCATACTTTTGTCAGTCACATTGATCTTTCAAATTGGTTTAATACATGCAAAGAATTTAACAAGGATTTGTTGAGCTGGACAAAAAAGCTGACGGTGAACATGTAATGTCCTAAATGGCTTAACAGATCACATTTCCTATTTTTGTTTTCTATTGGAAATCATTGAATTGGAATTCAAGCAATTTCACACTTGAAAGAAAATGTTTTTATCTACAACACTAAACAGAACAAAGTAATAGATATGCCATCTCAGAGAAGTTCTAGTACAATCAGAACCTATCAGATCATAATACAAGTAGTATAATCAAATCAGTAATATACTGAACTTGCTTAAGATTAATTTTTGGATACTTTTTCTTCCATTTTGAATGAAGAGAAATGTGCTGCCTGCATCTTTTATTTGTTAAATAGCTAACTGTATTTTGAAAATTATGACCAGGTACAATCTATCATAACTGTTTCATTCAACTTATAACTTCAATGGCAATGGATTCCATTAGAAAACAGAAAGATGAGTGTCTCTGAGTATCTTTTCATGACATGTTGGAAAACTTTCTGAAAAAAATTTTATAGGAAAAATGAGGAAAAGAAGAGAATAAAAATGGGGAGCTTACATTAAAAAAAATTAATTTTCTATTTTTGGAACCTATAGAAATTAACAAACTCCAAGACCTGTTAATGAGATTTGTTGTTACTGAATCTAACAAAGGATTCTAAATATAATCCTGTTTTAAGCCCAGCTGAAAATTAAGCACTATGTAGCCACTTGCTCAACTTCCCCTTTCTTTCCTCCCATCCCAGGGGAATGGGGAGGAAAATCAAAGTAAAACTTGTATAGGAGATAAGAACAATTTAATAATTGAAAATAAAGTACAATATAGTAATAATGGTAAATGGTAAAAATAATGGTAATAAAAAGGGTAAAACACAATGCAGTTGCTCACCGACCACTGACCCACACCAGATGCCCCTTCCCAAACCCAGATCAGCTATGCTTCCAGATAACTCTCCCCAGTTTATGTATTAGGCATGACTTTCTGTGGTGTGGAATATCCCTTTGGCCAGTTTGGGTCACCTGTCCCAGTTATAGTCCCTCCCAGTTTCCTTTGTGTATGTCCTCACTGGCTGAGCATGAAGCAAAATAAAAAAAGGATAAACACAACTTAGCAAAAACCCAGTACACCAGTGTGTTATCAACATCATTCTCATTCCAAATCCAATGCACAGCACTGTAACAGCCACTGAGAAGAAATTAACTCTATCCCAGTTGAAACCAGGACAAATTTTACCAGTTCTCTAACTTTGGAAGTAGTACTTCACACTGGAGGAAACCCCTGAAACAAGCTATGCTTGTATATAAAGTATCTGGGTTGTTCAGGGCTTTTTTGAATTAAATTTAATTTCCGGTGAGCTATATTAAAATACAGATTCTAAAATCAAGACTCAGGTCTTCAAAATTGCCCTTTTTGAAATGTGAAATCACCTAATTTCTGCAGTCCTCTTATCATTCATCATTAAAACTCCCCAGGAATCTGAAATTTTACTTGTGTTTGTACCTGCAGCATTTCAAGCCATGATATAATGACACATGGGGCTGCAACAGCAAAACAACCTCACGGAGTCCCATTCACCTACCTCCTAAAAGGATTAGTCACTTGTTTCTGCACAGTCTGTTGAATATTTATATATAGAAATATGATTAGTTCCTTGAGTTGGTTTCCAGTGTGGCTTTAGTATCATGTTGACACAGCTGAGAAAATGGTACATTGCTTTACAGATGTGAATGCCTGATCATGATCAGGCAGTTCTGTTGTTGAATTTAAAAAATTTTTGCTGATTTTTTTTTCAGCCTGTAAAATCTGCGGGTCCATGCATTTAACGGGCTGAGCAATTCAGCAGAAGTTCATGACTAAAGCTAGATGGATTGACTCTGTCACTCTGTATCCAAGTGGCTATAGGGCGGACTGGATTGTATAATGGATTCTCTCCCCATGCCAAAAACTGGACATGTATTATTCACAAAGCCTTATTCACACAAAATTTGTAATCAGGCTGTGGAAGAAATATTGGACAGTCTTGTCCCCATCTTTTAGAGGATTACTGTAGCTACTAGACACTGTCATGTTCATCCTTGTTCTCCTTTTCTGGCCAAATTAGTTTTCAGCTTTTTCTTCAAAGTAGAACAAGTTCAGTCAAAATCTATATCCTTTCAATAATACATAAGTTAAAGATGGAAAAAAACTTTCAATAAAATGAGACTGAACCATGGTTTTTCAGTCCCACCAGAAGGCAGAATTATCAGCAGATCTTCTGCATCACAGATAACTCTTCTATCTACTAATTCATTGCTTAAAATTTATCTTCATAGAAAAAAAGTTTAAAGATAACTTAGCATGGTTATACAAAACAGACCTTGAGTGCCCACTTAGAGAGTTTTCTTCAGTTTGAATCACAGTGTCACCAAAAATCATGTTACACTAAATCAATACTAAAGAGACAAGATGTACACCTTTACCTGCCCTGGCTCCCAGCACTGTAAACAGTTCTGAAGCAGCCAATTTCTCCCATGCAGTTTAGACATTTAATTAAGGTGTTGACTTTGGAGTGTCTGATTCATGACTGCAATGTTTTATTTTTGGATGTATGCAGAAAACACTAAGGATTTGAGCAAATATGTTGCTAAGTATCTTCTTAGGATACTTGGCAGTATCTAGTTATACACTACCCTAAAATTATTACTAGCTGCAGAAATATCTGTTCTCTCTTTTACAAAGTTCTTCCTTTCATTCTCCTACTTCCTGTAAAAATGCTTGATTCTTCAAAATTTTGTAACAAATATCCTTAAAAAGAACAAAAGGAGAAAACACCCTTGCAACTATGCATTGCAGCTGATTTCTAGTTCTCTACTTTTTCTTTACCCTAGAAGTATTTTTGGAAATTATTAAGTAGCAAAGTAATCTTCCATAAAGCTACCCAAACTTTCTGTAAGCATTTCTGCAAGCATTTTCTGCTAGTTATTACTTTGCAGATCTATTCCCGGTAGTGTAAATCCTGATTACTATAGCTTGCTTCTTAGAAGATATCATGTATTGTTCTGTTAATATCATCAAGGATCTCTCCACACTCAGTTTCATGTAGATTACTAAACCCTCACATTAAGAAGTTAAAATTAATAAAATTGTGCACCAACACATTTTATTTTCTGTCTTTAAACAAATTTTCGTATTTGGAATCAGTTGTGCGAGTCCTGCTCTACAGCTAAAAGAAGTGGAACATGTCTATGTCATTCTTGTCACGGGTAAATCTCAAACTGAGTAATGAAAAATAGGGCTGCATTAGCCTGGGGGGAAGGTGCTAGATAAAGAGAAAAAGATGGCAACAAAATAATGACAAAATGGTAGCAGGAGTGAAGAAACAAGGTGCTGTTGAAATTTATAACAGCAGAGTGGAGAATTAAGGCATCATGCAGCAGAAATATAGGCATGGTAGTGTCAGGGTGCAGCAAGGACAGACTTCTTGTCAAGGGAAGGCCAACTGGGAGCCAAGGGTCTCAATGAGTCAGGCAGGAGCAGTGTCCTCTCCACCAAAGGATGCAGTCCCACAGCATTTGAGCAAAGATAACATGTCTGAAGACAGGAACCCGTATCAGACACAGTCCAATAATAGTCAGGCAAGTCCACAGTGGCAAGGCAGGTCTAAGATCAAGCTGTGAGTCACATCAGCAAGCCAAAATTACAAAATCAGCAAGGTACATGGGCAGGCATAGGGACACACAGGCCACAGCTCAGAGAAAGAATAAGGGTGACAGTCTGAGTTAAATACACCTCCCAAGGGAGGTGAGGAGACTCTAGACAAGTTTTATCACTGTGTTCTCACACAGCTGTATCCACCACAGTCTGATCCCAGGTTGCATTGATAAGTCTCATCAAGATGACCTGGAGCCTAGCACAAACTCCTGGGAAGGGATGAAAGAGGTGACAAAGACAATTGCTGAACTTGGAGCCCAGAAAGCCAAACTTTCATGGTTTTGAAGGGAAATAATAGAAGGTAAAAGGAGGATAGTTTGTGATAAAGAGTGAAGGTATAGGAAGGTAATAGTAGGGCTAGTGTTATTTCAAAATGGAGTAGTCGAACTGAGAAAGTAGTAATAAAAGCTGAAATCCTTAAACTATAAAGACAGGAAAAAAGGCAAGCCAATTTATTTTCTTTTTAGATACTTTGGATCCTGTCTTATCTGCTTACTTTACTGATGCATGGTTAATTTTAGGCACCTGTCAGACCTGCTTTACAAGTGGAGAAAAAACAAAAAAAAGAACTCCTATATATGTTGGGGTCTACATACACACTGCGTAAGAAAAGTGGTGTAGTAGTTTTGAGATGTGTAAGTACTCCAGTGAGGTACAAGAAAGATAACGCTGATAATCTTGCACAGACAAGAAGTTAAGAGTAACATGGAAGGAGTTCAGGAACATAGTGGCTGTAACACACCACTATTTCAGTTATTAACTGAAGTTGCAAATAAGTAGAGAATTAGAGAAGTTTATATACCTAAATGCCTACATAGCCTATTCACATTCAGGTTAAGTGTTCAGGCTTTCTGCAAAGAAAACAAATTTCACCAAAGAGGCCAGGTTAATCTGGAGAGGTAAATCAGGTCTGTACATAGGGCTATGGTTCAGAAACTCATGATTTGTTAGTCTTAATCCCGTACTCAAATTCATAGTTTATATGTTATGCAAATACATTAGTAATTATTTTTTCATTTGTACAGGTAAGAAATTAGCAACTACTTAAAACTGAGTTCTTTTTCCTTATCTTCTTCCTCTCTTTCTCTTTTTCTCTTTCCTTCTTATCCTTTTTTTCTTATGTTTATCTTAATTACCCAGTTTCCCTGGATTTCTACTTCTCTAAGACAGCAAAGGAACAGCAGTTTAATGTCTTTCTTTTCCTCTGCATCAGGAAGAAATTCTTATGATGAGTGAATATTGGAGTTTAACAAAATTCAGATACTTGTTTAAAGAATTACTTCCTACTTTATTTTCCCTTGCCTTCTGCCAATCAATCATGAACTGCTGCTCCCTAATTGCTTTTAAAATGTACAGAGATATTGATTTTAAAATTAAATGGGGACCTAAGTCTCTTACTGAGTTTATTTACAATTTAAGGAACTGTTCAACATGAATAAGTGTATTAGAACCAGACCTTAAAAAATTAGATGTTTCTTTTCTATTTCTTGATCAATTATGATCAAGAAATAAAATGTCACTTGTGTTACATGTACAACTATCTCATTTTATTTTGTCAACAAAAAACCTAGTCTGTAGAAAGAAAACTAGCAAGAGCTTTCAAATGACATTAGAGTGTGATTATTTACTGTACAGTTTGCATTATTTACTGTTAGCTTGCATTATTATTGACTAGACAACTCTTTTAGACTAGCCTGTGAATCTAGTTCATCGCACTAATGCTACCTTTAAGGTTGTGAATGTAGCACATATATAACAATGAAAGGCATTGTAGGATAGGCAAGGATGTGGGTTTCTTCTAAACATGCTACGGGGAAGTTTCACTTTGGTTGCTTTTAAAAGGTTGCCTAAATTTCAGTTTTAGCAGAGATCAGAATCCAGTGGTCTTGTCTAAATTCTAGTCAGGTGAGTTATCATCTTAGTAGTAAAGAAAGGTGATATAAAACAAATTACACCAAAGAACACTTTTAGCAAAGGCAATCGTAATTCCTGGTGTTGAATTTTACCTCTTCAAAACATGACACAAAAGTTAATTATGTTTGTTAAAATATAATTGATATTATAAATATCAATTACATAATACAAAACATCTCCAACCATTCCCTTCAACTAGTGCTGGGCAGAAACTTTACCGTGGTCTTTAAAAACACGTGCTTTCCAGCCTGTGTTACCTGTTCTGACACAAAATTTGAGCTACTGAGTTTTGTGGAAAAAAAACTCCCTCAGTAGATCTTCATGCAGTTTGTGAAATCCATTTTACCCCCAACCTCAGCTGTTAAGAACCAGTTTGTACTATTCCACCAGAATGGTGGAATGGAGTTTAACAAAATTCAGATAGTCATTTAAATAATTAATTTCTACTTTATTTTCCCTTGCCTGTTGCTAATCAATCACTCTCCATTCTATAATGGAGACCAGACATACTAACTTTCAGAAGACACATTAAAAATTTCAGTTACACTAAGAAAAATGCAAAATGAAAAAAAAAGATACAGCTGAATAGTCACATTCTGATATGGAAATGAGCTCTTAGCCTTAACTAAATGCATTAACTTCAGCACTTGTAAATGACCAAAACTTGCTTGGTAGTTAATATGACATGGAAACACAAATGAGGTGTATTATGATAACATTAAATATATATGTGTGCATATATATGTCTGTTCCTTTGAACTAAAGTTGTTAGTTATTTGGCCATGTTATGCAGCTTCTTTTTCATTAAATATTTTCCTTTCAGCTTAAAAACAAATAAAATCCTGCATAATTTTTTTAATACTATAGAGCTAATGAAGCATTACTAAGAATTTTAATGAAAGCTTTCAAGAAAAGAAATAAATGTAGATTACTTCTGTATATTTGAGGGAAAATAAGTTAATTCCAATAATAGCTTGAATTTAAGATTTAAAAAATAATTTTTTTCAGCATTTTATAATCCCTTTAAAATTGCCTTTAATCTTTTCTCTGTTTACTAGTGAGTCAGAAACTACATTCTGAATTAAAATTATGTGATCTAAAAGCCACCTGCAGAAGTGTCAGCTTTTTTAGCATTCTGATATTTTCTTGCTTTAGAGAAATGCTCACATGGAAAATGTACATTATTTATTCTTTGTGGCAAGGGAAGAGGTATAACTTTGTGTACTTGTACATGTGCATAATTATTGAAAGAGTGATAGGACAAAAATCCTGATTCTTAAAACTGAACACAGAAATTACACCTGAGACCTTTTTCCCTTCTCCATCTTCTAAACAAACTTAAATCAACCCTGTGCTTTTCAGCCTTCTGGGAAAGTTACTTGGGAAAAAGGACAGAACTCCACCTAGCTGCAATCTCCTTTCAGGTAGTTGCAGAAAGAGATAAGGTCTCCCCAGAGCCTCCTTTTCTCCAGAATAAATAACTCCAGCTCCCTCAGCTGCTACTCATCAGATTTGTATTCTAGACCCTTCCCCTGCTCCATTGTCCTTTTCTGGACATGCTCCAGCGCATTAATTCTTTTTTGGATTTCCACTCCAAAATCCTCATTGTTTCCTGGTTTCTATTAAAAATTACAAGAGAAATAACGGCATATAATTGCAAATTATTCTGTTATACTATTTAATACCTGTATTTATCTAAGCCATCAAAAGAGAGGTTTTTCTAGTGGCAAAACATGTAATTATCTCTGCAAGAAATTAATACTGAAAAGTAAGCAACAACTTCATAAAATACTTTTTGAGCTATTCAAGGCTTATGATATTAAAAATCAATACACAGCAGTTTCATTCTTGTAATTAAATTCACTAGAAATAATAATGTGATAGCATTTTTTTTAAGCTGAATTCTGTAGAGCTTTTTATAAAATCCTGGTTTGGGGTGTGGTTGTGATCATAAATTTTGAAATTCAACAAATTGACAGTTTCAATTTCAGCCTGCTACTGCTAAATTAAAATGCTGTTTATCTTACTGCTATCTTCTATTTGGTTCTGTCAGCGAGGTACAGTTCTATTAAATTCTTACTTCTGAGGCTGGACAGTCTCTCAGGAATCCTGCAGGAGTAAACTGATTCTGAAGTGAGAAGGCTCAGTCATACATTTATGTTACAAATCAACTGCAATTTTGAAATATATCACTAGACTCTCACGGAAAACTTCAGATTCTCTCCGTCAACAAGAGAAGGCTGCAGAAGCTGTAGAATTGCTCCATATGTTTTAGACATGTAGGCATAAGAAAAAATCAGAAATACACACAGGTTTAGTATAAGAATTAGGCAAAAGAATAAAATATGGATTTATAGCTATTCAAATTAACAAAAATATTTGCAATTTTAGTTAATGTGCAAGAGGTCAAAAATTGCGTCCTCTGTAATACATCTTATTTTATCAAAGCATTGCTTTCATCACTGCTGTGTATGAACGTGCATACTATATGTTATATCTGAACTGTGTGTAGTGTAGTACAGCTGATATTAAATATACTGATACAGGTTTTACTTCAAAATGTGTGGCTGTAAACTTCATTAATCACATAAAAAAGAGGAACACTTTGAGGCATGTGGAGTTACTTTGCCAACTGTTAACTATAGTGTGTCTAACACAATTTTCATTATTTCATTGGAGACCGCACACCATTTTAAAATCTGAAAGTTCAAATTAATTCACCAGAACAACACTCAAGATAAGACTTCTTCTCATTATTAGAGAAAGAAATCAAAGCTTGTCAAGTCCACAGACACCAGAGTAACTAGAATGTCTGATCTGGGACTGTTTTTACTGAATTCTGGATCATGTTTTTAGAGTTGAAGAGAAGTTTTTGAAGTTTTGTGAAGTATTATGCAAAACCAGTTATGAGACATGCATTTCCCCATGCTTGATCTCTATCACCCTCTTCATGATAAAGGAGAAAAGTTACCATGGCTGGCTAAAAACAACCACACTGGTGTGAGGACTTAAAGAAGCACAATGAACTGTCTCAAATGCTGTCAGAGAAGAAAATTCCCACAAGATAAGCCACCACAACAGGAACTTAAGCACAGATGGCAGAGAGGAAGGTGTTAATACCAGACCTAAATGGAGCTGAGGGTTTGGAATTAGCACACCAGACCAAATTCCTCCATGGAGACTGCGAGAAAAACACAGGAACAACAGGAAGATGCCACGCTTGGTGAGGCAGACCTGGATAACTTATCTGGACAAAAATTCCCACCATGGCTGTGGGAATTCATGTCTCACCTAAACTGTGAGAAAGGAAGCAGCTGCTTACACACGTCATCCCAAGTTCTGGGAAGAGCATGTATGCCTCTGGATACCTGGGACTTGGATTGTATAAAAGTGGTACCTCCAAAAGAACACTTTAGGATCCCCACCACTGAGCAGACCAGGGTGAAGAAGGACCAGTGTCCTGCCACAGGATTCCATGTGGTGGTGATATCTTCACTTAATCTCTCTCTCTCTCTCACTCTCTTTCTCTTTCTCTCCCTCGGCACCCCTCCTGTCTCTCTCCCTGTCTCTACCTTACCTTTAACTGTTAAATAAAATCCGCACTATTGCCTTTGGTATATGGTCTCGCTTGCACCTTAATTCAGGCAGAGGCATCTCTTAATAATTGGGTCCTAAAAACTAGTCACAGGAATTTCTGTCCAGCAAGGAAGGTTGGTATATGCAGAGGTTTTGTAGAGTTGGAGACTGTATAAAAATACTGTTATCAGGAATGATTTTCAAGTATGAAGGAACAGAGAAAGTGAGAGAGCAAGGTAATGAACTCTACAAGCATACGTATGTCATACTTTAAACTAGCATCTGCATATGGTCTCAAAATCTATAGGATAAAGGATATTTGCTGTTGATATTATATCCTCTTGAGGCTAACACACAGTACATAACTGCTATAGAATTACTTATGAAAAGATAAGAGGTTTAGCTTATATTTTAAACAAATTAAAAATGAAATGTCTGCAATATACTGAAGAGCTATGGGGCTAGTAACACCTCCCTTTTCAAGTGGCTTGGATTCCATATCACATCATGCATTTGCACAGCCAGACAGTCTCCCTTTGTCTGTTTGGACCCTAGTGTCATTCTGTAACTAAATTTTTTTGGCAGTGAAGACAAACTCACATGGAAACTCCATGTAGCATAGCTGCATTTCATCTAGTTGTCATATTTCTGCTTCAGAGAATATTTCTTCATCCTGTGGTGTACAATTCCTTGATAGCTTTTGAACAGCTGTCAAGTAAAATTTTATTTCTAGATATTTCCTTTGCCTTCCAAATCAGCTGTTGATTCCCACCTCGTGGGAGCAGAATATGAAATATCTCATACTCTCAGTTATGTAGAATCAACAAAGTCATCCACCCACCTGGTCTACTGGTATCCATGGTCAGCAACTGGAACCCAGACTTGGACTTATATTATTGGTAGCACACGTCAAATCACAGGGCAGAATCAAATTAGGTAATGAAAGAACAAACCATGCTGTGGTAGCAAACATGCATATCAGCAAGGAAAAACTCAGCAGTAAGCAGTGGGATTCTGCCTAACATCAGCAGAAACTTTTGAAGTTTAAATGCATGCAAAAAAAGAATAATAATAACAATGATAACAATAACAATAATAATAGCTAAATGAAACAAGACAATCAAAGGGAGTGAATAAGAAATGACAGCAGACAACAGTAAATCATAGTATCAGCAAGCTGGCAGACTTAAAAGAGTTGAATGCAATGATGACTCAATAGTCAAATTAAGAAGTGTCCTAAAGGGGAAATTAATCAAAACTATGACTCTAAAATCTCACTTGTATCACAAAGAAGAAACTAAGTATTCACAATGAAGGTTTAAATGCATGCCTAAACATGATAAACAAGTACAATTCTTGGAAGGTTGACAGATGAGACGGCCTGAGAAGATGAGGAAAAATTAAGAATGATTCTTACTGTCCTGTACTCTCTAGGTTGTGATTCATAGGGAAAGGCATATTAACACAAGCTTTGTGAAAGATAATTTTTATCCTCTCTTTGTTAAAAAAAAATAAATTAAATTGTATATCAGAAGCAATCAAAGCAAAGAGCAAACAAACTACACTTTACATGAAATTCATAGTTCCATATTTATTTTCATAACAAAATCATGACTTGTATGCCTTAATTTTTATTAGGAATAAGAAAGAATCAAATATATAAGAATATATGTAAAATATATTAAATAGCTGTTACTCTTTATCTAAAAGCTGTAAACACTGTGAATAGCTTTTAAGACCAGTTTTGTACAATACGATCAGAGTAGAAAACAGTCATGCCTGAGGTCTTATAGGCAGGTAAGTATGCATACATATATGAGATAAGAACATATGAATATACATATATTATCACTGAAAAAAAATCTGGGTATTGTTCTGGTAATATTAAACAGATTGTAATAATTTAAAGTCACTATATAAATATAGCTTAATTGCCAGTCTCGCTATATAGTATGCAACTTTATGGATATATGGAAAGAGAGAGAATATAGAGGAAAACAGTTTATTTAGGCTTTAATAATAGCTTTGTTAACTCAGTAAATATTTCCTGATAGCAGATCCCAGTTACTTCTTTAACCAATGCAATCAGTTAAGGCCCATGTCCATGAAGACAATTGTCTGTATGGGCACATACTTACCTCAAACCTCCATGGAACATACCTGCATTTCATCTAATTGTCGTATTTCTTCTTCAAAATTATGACTATATTGATAGCTTCTGAACAGCTATCATATACAGTTTTATTAGAAATTTGCTTTTTCTGCCAACTCATCTATTTTTTTCTCCTCTAGATTCAGTATCTTCTGTCAGTCCTTTGCTCTGCCACAGCTGGGCCCAGCTGCTACTGAAAAGTCACAATTTTCTAACCATGTATGAGGGAGGAAGCAAAAGAGAGTATCCTGATCTCAGTATTAGAGTTTTGGGGGTCTTCCCTGTATTTTCTGTGAGGAAGGTCTTCCAAAGCTAATTCATTTTAAATCAGCCCCTTGTGAAATGAGTACTTCTATTAGATGTCTGCCAGCTGATGCCAACAGCAGTAAAGCTTTTAGCTTCCTCTGTTTCTTTCTCATTAACACTGGTCAAAAATACAGTATGACTTAATAGGAGAGATACATAATGAATAATTGAAGTAAATTATGTAAATAATATTTTTGTTGATGAACATACAAACTGGATCCAATCAACTGTGAACTGTGCCAGAATACTGTGCCACAAACACATCACATGCATTAAATTAAAGGATATACTGGAACAAGATAGTTTTCTTGATATCTCACACTGTAAGAATTTAAGCCTGGATTACATAACCTTTGCCTCTGTAACTGGTTCTTTAACAACTCTGATAGTTCGAAAGAACCTACTCTTCTTGGCAACTTACATCTCTCCTGAGCTGTAGAAAAAGAGAAACACAATTTTTTCCTGTAACTTATGCTGTAAGTTGCTCTTTGCTGACCTATTACTATGGGTTTAATTTATCATAACAGATAAAGACTGGGAGTTGGCCATAAGGAATTGTGCTTGCTTATGCCTAAAGTGAAGCCAAGACTTCCCACTGTGCATTTAATTAATATTTTAATGGATGCTTTAATGCAGTGGAAATTCATCAAAGTAGGACCTAAACTTGTTGTGAATAAAAGCATGTATACATAACCATAGCAGTAGAGTGAGACACTGCCTTCAACTCGTGCAGTATTTTCCAGTAATTTAGTATTATTTTATAATTAAAAATAAAATATGTCCATAAAAAGTAATTCAAAGTGGAGAAATGAAAACAGAACAGGCAAGAAATATGCCTACCACATATCCTAAAAACCCATTACCTTTTCCAGCCATTAATGACTTCCTCTCACTAATCACCAATAGTAAGTCAAACAAGGACAACCATACCTCTAGTATAAATCACTCGGTTCAAACACTCCCTTTCATTTAGACTTCACAAAGTAGCTCAGGAGATTTTGTTTGATTAATTGTGCTTACATCCTTAGTTAATTTAAAATGTATATACTTTTGTAGCTTGTGATGCAAACCCTAAATTTAACAACCCATTCCCACACTTGCCCACCCTCAAGGGTTCAAATACAGTTTAAGCTGCTAGAATTATGGAGAATTATTATCTAATGGAGAAAAGTAATGCTGTCAAAGAAGAAATACAGCCATATAGGACAAATTTGGCTGTGCTCATTCTGTCATTCTTTTCTCTCTTTTTCATAACCATAAAACAGAATAAGACATTACAGTTCAAAAGATTGTTTACAGAACATAGATTTTTACACATAAACTGCCTAGTGTCAGGAAACTCAGAAATTAAATTTCTTTCCTGATTTGCTTCATATTCTGCCTTTTCCTTCATCTTTTGCTTCCAAATAAGATTTTACCCTTTGGTGAAGTTAATGGTATAACAGAATTTATCTACTCTTGCTTATATGTTACAATTCACCATATGTTTCCTAAATTTTTTATTAAGTGATATAAGTCCTGTTTATCCCTTAGATTATTATCCAGCAAACATAGAAATGATCATTTGTATTAGTATTATTAGTACTGATTTCTGCAAAGAATATTATACATAAATTTTTTTTGAAAGACAGTAAAAGATAATGTAATGTTCAAAAAGTATGTGTAAAAATCAGCATATATTTACAGTATGCTTTACAGGCATTAGTAGGAAAGCAAGAGAGAGTTTGGGAAGTAATATTTTCCTTAAAAAAGTCATGTACATTTTGACATAAAATATGAAGAAAACTGTACAGTAATTACGAAGATATGGAGGAATAGATACATGGTGTCCTACAGAATTGATATCACAAAATATATGAGAACACAGAATGATAATAGCTCATATAATGAATTACAGAACACGAATGCTACATTGTAGTCTAAATATTTAAAATATTCATTTTTCCAGTGATTTGCTCATTTAGATTACTGGAAACAAATTTTTTTGCTTTTCAAGCAAATAGAAAAGGTGAAATGGTAAAAATATTTGAAAATAAAATATCAAAGGGGAAGCAAAATACTCGTTAAATACTCCTTTCAGTTTTTTTTTTTTGCAATGCTGCAGAATTTACCAAATCTCCCTGGTGTTTCAATTCACCAGGCCTTTTTCTTGAAATGCCCCTGTTGTATTTACTACAAAGGTTTGCTAGTGCAAAGTACAAAATAGTCTTTAATTAAAGACAAGTTATTGGTACTGTGACTGTAAATGTATTTGACTACAAGATATATGAACAGGCACTCAGCTGATTGAATGATTCTTCTAGTCTTAATAAATTTCTGACCTTTCTTTTTTGCAGCTCATTCTCCATCAGGACCCTTTTCACAGGCCTGCTGCCTAATCAGCCTGATTCCAGCCTGTGGTGAAAGACTGCATATGAGTCTTTGTTGAAGTACATTGGGATCTTGTTGCTCCCTTTCTCCGGGCTTTTGAGGCACCTGTGGATGTCAGCCCTCTTTAAGTGTTCCAGATATTTGTGCCAGCTTGGTCTGACTCCCTGGAGAGAGGGTTCTTTCCAGCCCGTTGTCCATAGCATTGCTGAAGGTCATAAATGTTTGGTTTGTTTTGATTTTATTGTTGGTTTTGGCACAGGGCACATAGTTGAAACAGAAATACTATAGAAAAACAGTAAATTTTTAGAGCAGATTATTCAAGAATATATTATACACTAACACTATTTCTAAACCTATGTGCTCTTGTAAGGTATTAAAGATGCTTCTCTACTTTTCAAATGATTCACAATATTCTATTTATTGCCTATTGTTATAAGATCAGGCAATGAAGAATGCAGAACAACAGAATAGCATACAAAATGTTGGGTTCAAGTTTGTTCTTTAAGAGAAAGAGGGGAAAAAATTGCCAAAACTATTAGAAAGGTAAAAGAATTTGACAGAATGTGAAAGCTTTATATCTGGTTTATTTATTAAAAGTTAGATATTTTATTTACAATTTTTTGGCTGAACAATACCACATTTTTTTATCTGAGGACACCTGTATTTTGCCTAACAGTGTGGTTAATCTCACATACTAAAAGAAATACATGTTTGGGTGTGTCTGTAATTCTGCAATTTCATTTTTTCTATGTTTCCAGTTTCTTTCATGTCTCTAAGTTGCTACAGTACAAAAAAGTTTGCAGCTTATAATTGCAAGTAATCAGAAGGAAAATCTTAATTAATTTTCATGCCCGTACCACTTCTATTTTCTTTTGGGACAGTAATGGAAACTGCCACCATTCTGTTAGCATCTCAAAGGAAATATCAGCATTTGAAATAGTCTGTAGCAGTTCCAGAAAATATAATAATAAATTTCAGCAAATGCTCCACTATTCAGTTGACAAATAGAAAACTGTACCAACAAGACTTAAAACATCACATTCAAGCTGTAGACCCTTTGTCAAGCTGTGTGTTAACTCAGCATGAGGGGCATTGTGAAGACATACCAGAAAAGCTGTCACTAGAAGCTAAAAGAACTTTAGGCTTCAGTGCTTGCTTCTCACAAGGATATATGTAAAAGGTTGCTGTCAGCTCCTGCTTCAAATTAAATAAGGAATAAGATTCAGGCTTGTCTCCCACTGTTCCGCTTAAACCACTAAATATCTGCAAGCATGAGTGCATCTTATAAGTGTAGTCAGAAGCCATGGGAATTTAAGGAGATTTTTCAAGAACTGTTCTCATAAAAGCAGCCAAACAATGACTGACTTTCTGCCAATATCTGTATTTAAACTTATTTCATTAAGTATAAGCTGCCTCTTCGACAATTGCATTTATAATAACCTTCATGTAGCTTTCATGAAGTGTTCTGGAGATCTGGTCATACAGAATTTACAAATAATATTTGTCTCTTTCCCTTGGATTTCCACCTTTTTTTTTTTTTTNAAGGCATAACATACCTGATTCTTTAGAAAACAAATTAATAGGAGTATATTTTAATTGGTTTTTTTTAACCACTTATTCACAGTATAGCTTATATATCTTTCTTCATATTTTTTCAAACATACCTAAGATTTTTACAAATGAAATTCTCTGCAGAAGTAATATTATGAACAGAGAATAAGACTTGAATTTGTTAAACTGAAATATACTTACTTCATCTGATGCCTCCTTAAATATATGCATAAATCTTAGTATGATGGTAATTAAACTTACATGACATTGCTGATACTCCACGAGAATTATAGTATAAAAATTATTTCCTCTGCTTTCCCATATTGCTCAGGTAACAGAAATGGGACCTAGCCTATAGCACTGGTAGTGCCAATGCCATTTCTGTTTTCTGAATCTTAAAAAGAAAAAAATATATATTGCAGATTAAATTATATACAGTTTATATTTTCTTTTCAAGAGTTTCATATTTAGTAATCCTCACTAAACCAAAATCACCTTTGAAGTTAATGTATGTTTTGCAGTGAGAAAGACTATGGAATCCAATTTCAAAAAATCTGCCCAAAAGTTTCATATCAAAATACTGATGATATTGAATAATCCTTTTGCTACTGATAAAGTATTCCATTTTGATGTACTCAGTTCATTCTTATGGAATTTTATCTGAGCACCAGAATACAAAAAAATCCAATTGTTTGCAATAGTTTGCAATAATTATTAGATTATATACTTATGGAACTCTGAATTTATCTTTAAAAAAGGTTTTGCTGCAACAATCCTTTGGAAGTTCCAGACACTACTTATAAACACCTAATGGAGAGTTATTTCAGCTTTATATTACTGCATCAGGACAATGCCACCTTACTCTACACTTACATTACTGTTTTGAAGGTGTTGAGCTGGTCATACAAAGTCACAATATTGACTAAAGTACAATGTAATTTGTTGTTGTTGTTGTTGCTGTTGTTGTTGTTTGTTTTTGGGGGTTTTTTTGTGTGTAGAGCTGAGCTTCAGTGATCTGAAGAGGTCGGAGGGTTGTCTTTGAGAAACTCCTGAGTCACTGCAGGGACAATCAGAGACCTACATGCAGCACAAAGAATCAATTCAGCTTGAAGAGAGTTGCTCTTTTTTTTTTTTAATCCAGAAAAATGCCCATGCAATTACTCTTTCCCCCTTGAGTTCTAGTTGATACAATCTAAGCAAACATGACAAGACAAGACAAATGTTATTTCTGCAATGTAACTTCAGATATCACTTCTGAGAAAAAAAAATTAGAGTAAAAGCTGTTGTTGGTTTTCCAGCTGTGGACACTATTTGTCAAGGTTAATATTTAGTACTACCTGCTCATGCCGCTCTATTAAAAGTCTTTGCTGAATCATTGGAAACAAGGCATTATGGTAAATAAATAATTCACTCCATTCATATAGCTCTGCCTTTTTGGAATTATTATTTAAATTACAAAATGTTTATTGCCAACATAATGAAGATGTTTGTTTGTTTGTTTGCATGTGGGCAGCTGCCCAACAAAGATTTCAGATGTGTAAGAGAAAGAAAACTACATAATGATTATAATTTCATCAGATATCTTTTCCACTCTCAATCCTTTTAAATGAAATTAAAAAAAAAATAAATCTGAAATGCACAGCAAAGAGAGATAAATATCAGTGGGATGTTGGTACAATAGTGGCATGCTCTAGGAGCTGAGCAGGTGTTAGTCTACAGAATAAAGCATAGAGGAAGATGATAGTTACTTTCAAAGCATTAATATCCTTTGGAAATGTAGCTATTTGCCTGTTACTGGCTGTATCATAACAGCAAATTTAGTGGAAGGAGAATAAATTAAGAAGATGCTAGAGTAATTTTTTTAAAGGAAATTTGTGCTAAGCATATTTTTCTCACTATGCTATCTGACCTTTGAACATGGTAGGTACATTAAATACATAGTTTCTTAATTGCAAAAAATAAATATACCAGAAGAAAAGTAAATAGTAAAAAATCCACCTTAGTAGTAATCTACGATGGGCAAGCTTAAAGGCTGGAAAGGTCAATTTCATATTGACAACTATATAAGCATTCTCAGCTTACATAATACTCCAGACCTTTGAGAACCTAAATAATATTTATAGTTCATATTGTTTCACAGCAAACAGGCTCTAACATGTCAAGAGGGTAGGCACAGCACTTTTTAACCATCTAAGCATACAGCTCAGTTTCCATTCATTCAAAGATCATCAATTTTACTGGTACAGGATATGGTTACGGGACACCAACAAACAAAAGCCAAAGCATGCAAGTTCTCCTGTTTACTATTGATACCTACCTGGTCCGAAGCCCAAATGAAATACTCCTAAACATTTTTACAGTAAACATCCAGAGTGCAGGCATATCTGCATACACATACAATTAAATATACTACTCACTTTCTTTTATCCAAGTACAATTTCTGCTTATAGCTACCAAAAATGCAATCCCAGGAAGGTAAGGTCAGTGCAACGTTCCAATTGAAACCAGCCTGGTAGATGAGATTCCAGCAATGAAACGTGACACATGTATCACCAGGCCAATTTCAAAGTGTGGATATATTTGTTCTGATGGTGAAGAAAAGCAAGATAAAACAGTATATAGCCCATCTTCATATTATTGCTTCCCTAGGGAGCTAAAACTATAGAGTGTGACACGTATAAGAGGTTTTCCTTATATATTCCTAAAATTGTCATTGATGGAAAGACATCTGAAGACTTTTATTGCCAACATTATACCCAAATTTCTCTTCTCTGAGAAATAGAGATCAGTTGGTATATTACTTGTCAATCACAGATGCCAATATTAATGAACAGTGAAATGTCAATTGAGTTGTAGCTCATGGCAGCAGACACTGCATGTCCAATAGCAGCAAGACTGGTCTCACAGTCAGGGGAAAGTGAGACCAGAGGAAAGAACAGTCTTGTCACTCTCAAATCCAGCCAGATCCCTGCCTCTGGAGCAAGGAGGCAGAGCAGTGATGCTATCATGGGTCAGCCACAGATCAGTGATTTCCTCCTTTCCACAGAGAGGAGACAGGTCCAAAATAAAGCCAGGAATCCAAGTTGATGGATCAGGATGAGGACCAATGAGGTATATGGCCAAGCACAGGCATGACAGACCAACAGTGCCTGAGCTTAAGAACAGCTCTTGGGAGAAAGAGGGGCTTACAAAGCTTTTCACACCTCTGTCTGCAGCGCTCTGATTACACATTGCATAGCTGCACTGTGTCAGAGTAGGCCGTGAGCACAGGCAGCTCAGACTCTCAGCGGGTTTTGAAAACCTGGGCTCCCACAGCAGTGCAAAAGGTATTAATCTGAGAGTTCCCTGGAGTTATGTGGTGGTGCATTCCCACCCCCCTGCCTTTTTCAGGCTGCACTATCATCTGAGAAATGCTTGTTAGGCCTTGGCCCTGATGAACAGCACCTGATGAAAGCACCTGATGAACAGCACCTGATAAGCTCCTCTTGCGTTTATTAGAAGCACTGTCTGCTCCCAGGAACTCATGCTACCTAATAAGCTCCTGCTTTTTTTTTATTATGAACAGCCTTTGAAACTGTGTTTTTGCTTGAATGTCATACCATTGTTGTTCTCACACTTTCATAGAAAGTTGCCAATCCAAAACGTGGCAAGGATGAAACATTGCTGTAACTAAAGCCCACTCTCTTGCAGCCCTATAAACAGGGGTCCAAAACAAGACCCTTTGAGCTCTCCTGGACCGCAGCAGGCTGTGACCAGAAACCTCCCTCTGAGTGGGGTGCCTCTCGGAGCCAGCACACTCTCAAGTTTGCTACACTAGGAGGATCACCAAACAAAGATGAATCCTGGGCCAATACCCCCACTTCTTGAGGCTCAATCCTCTGGCTTTGATGCAAAGGCATCTGAAGTGAGTATTTCACTATTTTCAGGGGAATTTTTTGCAGGTGCCTTGCACTGAGTCTTCATGTCTGTGTGTGGATGCTGAAAGCTTGGTTGCAGAGAGATTTTCCAGCTTTCTGCCAATGTCCGTGTGAAAGTCCTTGCTTTCACACGGACACTGGCCGAAAACAGTCAGAAGTTTCTGTAAACCAATCCCTTTATCTTGCAGGTGCAAGATTGTTATGTAGCGTTGTTGTGATACTGACCAGAGAAATATTTTGAAATGGGTGTTGTAGGATTTAACCATTCATTCTGAGAGGTGGATGATCAAGGACCAATGGCCTTGTGCCATTCAAGCGAACTAAGATCTATAAACGAATCTGTAAATTAATAAATAATTCCTTTTCTTCCTGCATGGGACTCATGTCGTTTCTCGCCATCCCCGGTACAACAGTGACATCTGTGTGCATATGCTACATAAAATATGGGAGAAATGCTGCTTTCCTAGATGTTTAAGTACATTAGGTATCTAAGTAAGATAGGCCTGTAAATAAGTTACTGTTGTGATATAGTAAATCCTATATGAATCCTTTGCTAAAGTGTTAAGTTCAATTTAAGTTATACGTTAAGTTGAAGTAATGTTAAGTTTCAGTGTTGTTAAGCCTTTAGGCCGTATTTATTTTTATCTCTGCCCTTTCTGTCCTTTCATCACATGCACACACACTCACAGAGATAGTTCTCGGTTTATTTTAGTTTGGTTTGATTGACTGGATTTTTGTTGCTTTTTCTTGGTGTGCCTTAACCATATAGTACATACTAGAGTGAAGCTTGCCGAGGAACTTTGTCATGCTGTTGCTTTTATGTTAAATCTGTTTTTACAGATACCTTTCCCTGTGATTCTTTAAGCAGTCTCAAATATTCATTTTTAACAGATTACAGTGTGATTACTTCTTGCAGTAGCAGGTCAGTTTGTGCAAGGTCTCTTGAGTCTTATCTGATTCTACATCCTTCATATCCAAAATCCATGGTCTTCATTTTAGTCCTTTTCCTAACACCATTTTGTTTGGAGCAGCCTGTATGGTTTAATTCTCCCAAACATATCTTGTAAGGCTCAGAAATGAATGCTTATAGGACTGCTACAATAGTCACTAAAAAACCCCCAATGAATATTCATTGCACTTTGCTTACATATAAGAATTAGACAAAACAAAGAGTCTACAACTGGAAAGGCAGACTTTGGGCTTGAAATCTCTCAATAATCAGGAAGAGTGAAAGACAATGTTTTCTTCATTTTGATTGGTACTAATACATGAGAAAAAATATCCAACCCTTAACTAGCAATTTGAAATATGCGAAAATATCCATATAAATCTGTGTTTATTAATAACTTAAGAAAAAAAAAGAAACAATAAAATTTTCAATTTTACATAGAAGACTTCCTGTGTAACTCCATATGACACAACAGCAGTCAGTATTAGTAAAATTTTAAAGAAAGTAGTGCCAAAAAATATCACATTCCACTATGTACTAGTTTGAAAGCAAACCAGTGAGAAACTTGAAATCAGAACTACAATTTAATAGGAAAATTAAAAATAAATGCAGCTGTACAGAAACACTGACAGAGTCAGAATACAACCTGACACCCTGCCTGTCAGGGTGATAGTAGCAGTCCGATTCAATGGTGGCTGCAGTCCTCTTGAGGTGATAGATGTGGTTCTGTTGAAATGGTTATCCTGTAGAAGGGTCTGGTCTTCCTCTGAAAGTCCAGTAGTGGTTGTGTAGCTCTTGCCCTCTGGGAACCCAGTAGGTAAGGGCTGACTGTGGTGTTCCAAACCTCAGATTATATCCAGGTAGGGATGCTTGGTTCCTCCTCCTGGGCAGAGCATCTCACAATGGGATGATGTAATTTTATGAGTCATGCAGTGAGGCCTGATGGCCCATTAACAGAAGATATCTCTCCTGAGGGAGTTATCAGGGATGTGTCATGGAAGAGATAAAGAGCACTGCCCTACCTGGTTTTAACAGATGGTGATAGAATACATACTTTTGGTTACATCTTACATTGTAACCTAACGCACACTATCACATTGTCCAAAGAAGTAATAGAATTTGTCATTTTTCCGAGCTGGAACTTCTTTCTTTCTTTTTACAAGACTTCATCCAAGCTAGTGAGGCACTTAGGTTTTAGTTTTTGTCCTGAATCATGACCTTTCCTGCACCACCACAGCTAACAATCATTTCCTTGGATATACCCATTACAGAAAATATCCTGAATCTCTATAGGGTCTATCAAAATAAAATGAAAGTGATGCAGTCACACGTCATGCAGGATTCACTCCATCTTCCCCTGAAAAGGTAATGGCCCTCTGTGCACATAGTATTTAAAGTAATGAACAGAAACACTGTGAAATACAAATTCTGAAATAAGACACCAGGGTATATACATCTAATGCCTTTACAAAGTGAAGGGCAGAATTTTAGCTTGCGCAAATTTATAGATTATATTTTATTGAATTTTAATTTATATACTCCATTATATTTGTAGGATGTTTAAACTGTAGGGAAACTAGACATGTCAAACTGGAAATCTGAAATCCACTATTTCACTCTTAAAGGTATCTCTAATAATTGCATATTGCCACAAAACTGTTATTGGGATTCCCTAAAGGGAGAGTCTCTATCATGTTAATATAGGGAGCAGTTCTCAGAGGAAGTTTCAGTAAGATCTTAGTAGAGTTTTGCTGTCTGTGCCTACTTATTTGTGTTTGAATTTATCAACTACCATCTTTCTTATTCACAAAGTATCCAGCTGAATTCAAGTCTGAAAGAAGGAGATTATTTCTACAGAGTTGCACTGGCTGCTACTACATAGCTCTTCTAGGAGTGCAAGAAAAAAACCATCAAAACAACTGTGCATATAGGCTGGATGACTGTCTGAGAAGGATCTCTAAGATTAGACTGGATGAGGATGGTTCAGTTCCCTACATCCTTCAGATTTCAGACTATCTTCCTATATGTGTGGGTCTTACATAATTAGTTAAGTAGTTAAGTGAAGAGAAGATAACAGGCACTGTGGAGGTGGTGAATTCCTCTTTCAACATTTAGAAGAAAGAAAAATTGGCATGGGGAATCCTGAAGGACATGGAGCCTAGATTAACTGCTTTCATAGGTTTTGATGATCTAATCCAATAATATTTTTGTTATTTCTAACTACTGTCTTTCAAAATATAATATGAATTCTACAGACCAGATTGAACAAAACATTGATACAAGTTACCCAAATAATTCACAGGTATCTCCAGTGTTAACTGCTTTAGCAGGAATGCAGGAAGAAATTCCATCTTACTTAAGGCAAGGACCATGAATTATGAAACAATTTAGATATGTGCTTCTGTCGTGATGATAGTCCTCTCTTGCATGATGTATTAGACCTTTTCTCCCTTTCAGTTATGTCAAGTAGTTTCTCATTTTTATAAGCCTGTCATTAACTATCAATCCTATCAGCAGCACACCTTTTTGAAAATCCATAGTAAAAATATTTCCTCCTTTGCATCTAGCTCTTAATTTCTCCCTCCCTCTGTATTCTTAATCTAATGCCTGTTTAAAGTGGTTTTGGCTTCTTGTTTAGAATGTAGAATTTGCTAAAGAAATTATACAAAATACCGTATTTCACCAATCAAACATTCCATAAGGAACATATATTTTTCCCATTCCTTTTTGTGAAAGTTTTAAATTAGGCACTTAATCACTCTTCATAACATCTGAGAGCCATTTGGTGGAGCAACTTTCTCTAAAATAATCTTTTTATCTATTTTAGCCAGCCAAGTGGTGTAAAATGAAAGTGTGACACTAAAATGTATTACTATATTAGCTGAACCATGTATATTTAAATGGATGGATATAGCACAGTCATTCCAGCTTTTAGATTTAGTAAGTTGTAGACTTACTGTTGTAAGTTAGCTGGTATAATTAATAGTTGGACAAATCACAAAATCTCAGAATGTGATGAGTTGGGAAGGACCCATAAGGATCACCAAGTCCAACTCCTGGCCTTGCAAAGAACCAACCCCAACAGTCACACCACATGCCCAAGAGAATTCTCCAAACTCTTCTTGTACTCTGTCAGGCTTAGTGCTGTGACCACTTCCCTGGGGAGCCTGTTCCATTGCTCAGCCCCCCTCTGGGTGAAGAACTTTTTTCTAATATCCAGCCTAAACCTCTCCTGACACAGCTTCAGGCCATTCCCTTGGGTCCTGTCACTGGTCACCACAGAGAAGAGATCAGTGTCTGCCCCTCCTCTTCTCCTCACAAGGAAGTTGTAACTGCAATGAGGTCTCTCCTCAGTCTCCTCTTCTCCAGGCTGAACAGCCCAAGGGACCTCAGCTGCTCCTCATACGGCTTCCCCTCAAGGCCCTTCACCATCTTTGATGCCCTCCTTTGGATGCTCTCTAAAAGTTTAATACTTTTCTTATATTGTGGTGTCCAAAACTGTCCCCCAGAAATTAAGGTGAGATTGCCCCAGTGCAGAGCAGAGCAGGATAATCCCCTCCCTTGCCCGTTGGCAATGCTGTGCCTGATATCCCCCAGGACACAGTGGGTCCTCCTGGCTGCGAGGACACTGCCAACTTATATTCATTTGAGCTTCACTGATTTATACATCTTAGGATATGACTTAGTATTTGTAAACTTTGAATAACATTCCCTTGTGTGGTAAATTTCTGTTTTAAAACATAACACAGGGAGCAGCACTACTTTGCAGTTCAAATGTAGTGTGATACATAACCAGGACTATATGCTTATCTATTTGCTTGCTCTGCATTATCCTGTAAATGAACTAATTCACAAAAAATACATCCTGTACAAGAAAATATAAACCACAGTGAAAGTATGATGACTGTTGTATGAATAATATAGTTTATTCTCAGTTCTGCAAAAGAAATTTTCTATATAAACAAAAAGCATTAATTTTTAACACTATTTGGCTGTATATTTTAGATAGGTGTATACATACACACATATATATTATAGATGTATGTATATATGCATTATGTACAATTATGTATATGTATTTATATACAAATTAGAATGCAAATGTAATAAAGGCACTATAACTATTTCATTATCGACATATGAGGTATAACAGACTGTATTGTAGATCAGACAAATGATACTTGTAAATGAACCGGCTAAATGAGTCAACCACGCCTTATTTGATGGAGAAGTGTCAACAAAATCAACAACCTAGCTATCAGTTTCTACAGAAAGATTTAAAATTAGCTGAGTTAGAGAACAAACACACTCATAAAGCTGGCCCCGTGGAGAGAAAATTAAGACAGTCCCTAGCTTATGCACAGAGAGTTTGACTGTCAGTGCCCAACTTGTATTTTATATAGCTGAAAAATAAATTGCAGATTTAATTTCACAGTTGTGTCAATCCTGCATCTTTTATAAATATACAGGGTACTTGAAAAAGAAGGCTGCAGGGAAGACCTAGAATAGTTCACTCCAGGCTATTTTGTTACCCATTTGGCAGAGAAATCCACAGTACTACGTAAATTAAAATTAATCTATTCTAGGGGCATATATTTGCTCATAAAAATGTTCCTGATATTATTTTAACTCAAAATGGTATTAGAGAAGGAAATTAATAAGTAAAAAGACTGACAAATCTTTAACCAAGGTCACTGCTTGCAAATTATACTGACCACATCTCAATGCTGTCCACATTTGTCATTAGGTACTATGACACACTTGAATATAAACTGATTCTGACTGCAGAAGAGAGTTCTAGCTAAAATCAACAAGGACAATGTTCACTGGAATGACAATAGCTTCACACTTTCAATCTTTCCTTTGTTAAACTGAAAATGTGCATCAAATCTTGGCATTCTCAGCTATGGACAGAAGACTCTAAACATTCTCTGAACTTTTACTTTTCAGTTAATTCACATTTTTTGATTGCTTTGGGTACTAAATTTATCTAATTCAGTGCTGAATATTAATATTAGCTTTCATGCTAATACTTATGCTCTATATGTATGTACACATTCAAGGTGTGTCATGCAAAAGTAGCTGTACCTCCTTGCTGTAGTCAAGGTGCAGTTACCATTTAATTTAACAGGAACAGCATACCTCATTTAACTTTAATAATGCAAATATGTTTTGTAGTTGCATGTTCTCTATATGTCTTACAGAAAAGGCATGAGTTCATATTCGGTAGTCCTGTCCTTCATAACACTGGAGTGAAACTTGTAAGTTCTGGTTCTGTTTCTCTGTTAGTTTAGACAGACGTATTTTGGCTTTGGTTTTTGTTGCCTTGTAACTTTTTTCCTCAGTTTATACACCTGAACCTCATTAGGCTTGAGAATGTGACTTGTATATGGTATTTGATTATATAAGAGGCTCACAGTACAGAAATTCTTCATAGAGATGAAATCTGCTCAGTATCCAGTTATCTGAGATATTGCCAAGGGCTTGTCAGAGACTGAAAACAGTTTATGCCTCAAACATTGATATAAAATTTTATTCATTATAAAGAAGCTACAACCCAAGAAGCCTCCCTGAAGACTAGGACTTCGGACTGACAAGACTAACTGCTGATTAGATAAAGGGAAACCTATTGTTCAGTCATCTCAGGCTGAGGGAAAGGTATGCATCCACAAAAGGCCAAAGTCACCAGCTGCGCTGAGTTTGGGGTGGGGGAGAGCACAGCTCACAGAAGTCAGGTTTACACAGACTCCCCCCAACCGACGGGGGAGGAGGAGGTTTCGGGTGTGTGGCATAACCTCTGGTNCAGTGGTGATATTTTTCTCTATTCTGTCCCTGTCACCTTTTTTTGGTCCCCCCCACACCTATTTTTCTATTTCTTTCTCTTCTTTCTCCCTTTTCTTTCTCTTTTCTCATGTTTACTATACAGTAAAAAACATATTATTGTCACTGGCATATGGTCTCATTTGCACCTTAATTCGGGCAGAGGAATTTCTAAAGAACCTTAATAATAATTGGATCATAACAGGGCTGAATACAGTGAACTGTGTTTTTAAGCTAGACCATTTTAAGGAATCTTAGGTGTTTTCTCAGACAGGGATTTTGAAATTTTAGGAACACATATCTCATTAAATTATCTAGAATTTAGGTGTCTAATTCCTTTGGACTACTCTGAAACTTCAAGTATTATTTATTGGTGAATTTAGATATATTGAATTGCTGTGGTTACACAAGACAGCTGTGAGGAGGGAGATCCCCTTAAAAAATTACTATAACACATGAAGATTGAGAGGAAGACTATATTGATCTAAATAAGTCAAAAATTATGCGACAAATTCATAGAATCAGGGAATCATAGAACACTTGAGATGGAAGGGGCCATAAAAGATTATCTAGTCCAATCCCTCTGCCATGAGCAGGGACATTTTCCTTTAGAAAAGATTGTCAAAGCCCCATCCAGACTTTGAACACCGCCAGTGGTGGAGTATCCACAATTTCTTTGGGCAACCTTCTTCAATGTCTCTCTGTTGGAACCCTGAATTCAGAGGATTTCAGTCTTGCAGTGCTGACAGGCAGTGATCCTCAAAAGTACACTGCATTTGACCTGAGACCTTGGGAGAGACTGCAAAAATTTTATTATAGCAGTGAAATTGAGGCTGTGTAATTAAAAAGAAGTGTGTTATATCTCTGGGTGGAACATAGAGAGATGTAGAATTTCTGGGATATGGTAATAAGTAATATACATGTAACAAGATGGAGGGTTTGGGGCGTAGGCTAGCTCTACTTCCTCTTCTTCTTCTTCTTCTTCACAGACCTGAGTGAATTGGTATTGGTTTAAAAATTCTGCAATGCGAAAAATAATAAGGTAGTTATTGGAAGTAGATTAGTTAGCATTTTATAATTGGGTAGCTTGGGCTTTAAAAGACCTTGGAAGAGAGAACTCACGGCCATCTCCCACCTTGTTAACTTGAGAGCTAGTCTTTGTAACTGTACTATAGATAAGAAATAATAACCAATTGAGAACCAATGAGAAGATTCAGTCTCCTGCATTTTTCATCCAAACTCCAAGTAGAAGAACCAGCAGATGGGGAAAAGAAACATTAGAAACCCGTCATCTCTCTACCCTTGTCATAAAATATTTCTTCCCTGGGTCCAACCTATTTACATTCTTACAGCTTGAAAAAACATTGTTCCTTGTCCACTACAGACCTTGGCAAAAGTATTTCTTTGTCTATATCTGTCTTTCTCGTAAGCCCCCTTTATATATTTAAAGGTCACAATAGGGTCTTCCTGAAGTCTTTTCTTCTCCAGGCTGAACAACCCCAACTCTCTCTTAGCCTTTCTTCAGAGGACAGGTGTCCCACTGATCACTTTTGTGGTTCTTCTCTGGACCTGCTCTAATAGGTCCATTTATTTTTTGTACTGAGGACCCCAGAGCTGGATACCCTACTCCAGGCCAAGTCTTATGAGAATGATGTAGAGTGGTAGAATCACCTCCTTCATGGCCTACTGTCCACAATTCTTTTTTTGAAACCCAAGATACAATTGGCTTTTTGGGCTGCAAATGCACAAAGATGGCTCATATCCATTTTTACCTCCACCAGGATCAACAAGTCTTTCTCCAAAGGAATGTTCTCAGCAATTCAGCACCCAATCTGTATCAATATTGGTGATTGCCCCAACCCAGGCAATAGGATGTAGCACTTGGCCTTGTAGAACTTCATGAACCCATTCCTCAAACCTGTCAAGGTCCTCTGGATGGCATCTCTTCCCTTTAACATATCAACCTCACTCAGCTTAGTGTCACCTCCAAACTTTCTGAGGATGCACTATATATGTAATTAATGAAAATACTAAATAGTATTGGTCCCAGTATGGATGCCTGAAGGAGACCACTCCTAACAAATTTCCACTTGAACACTGAGTTGTTGGTTGTAACTCTTTGGATGCTGCCATCGAGCTAATTCTTTATCCATCTACCAGTTCACCTATCAAACCCATTTCTCCAATTTAGCAGTAAGAATGTTGTGGTGTATCATATCAAAGACTTCACTGAAGTCCTGATAGAAGTCATGAAATACTTAATCCTCAATACAGGGTTAAAATCAATGAAAATAGCTAAAACAAAATTAGTTTCACAATAAGCAGCAGCCTGCTGCTGAATTGGAGTGGAGGAAATATAGTCACTGGAAAGCTGAAGTATGATGTAATCCTCAAATTTGACAGTATATGCATGCATTATGGTTATACAGTTTGCTAAATGCATAACAAGTAGAGGTCAAAGTGCATCATCAGTTAAGACCTGAAGCTCACAAATCAGTCCCTCAGTGACTGTATGTACCATCTAGGGAATAGAGTGTATCCAGCAGTAACAGAAGCAAGCACATCACAATGGACAGACTTACTCCTAGAGGTTCCTTGAGATCTATTTTGCGGCCTTATCATCAGCCTTCGTAGAACCATAGAATCATTAAAGTTGGAAGAGAACTCTGAGATCATTGAGTCCACCCATTAACCCCAGCACTTCCAAGTCCATGACTAAACCATGTCCTGGGCGCTACATCTCCACATTTTTTTGAACAGTTCCAGGGTCAGTGTTCCCACCATTTCCCTCTGTCACATGAAAAGGGGAGATTTACTCAAGCCCTTAGTGTTTGATTAATCTGTCAGTGCCCCAGGAAAGCTGAGACCCTTGTGCCTGATCAGTCTGTCAGTGTCCTGTTATGGGGACCCTTCACTGAGAAGTTCACTAGATCTGAAGGTGGTTCGACTGACGTGTTTAGGTTCACACACCAAAAAGAGAAACTCCCTCGTGGCTCTCACACCTTTTCCCACTGCCAGCAACTACCAGTGCCCTTGAAGGACTCACATTAACAGTTTACAGAATAACACCCTTTACTAATAAATTGTGATAATTAAAGGTTCAAGAATTGCCAGTGATATTATCTGACTGCAAAAATAAATTCAAAGCAATATATTCATTCAAAGCAATATGCTAACAAGCTCTAACCCCCAATAAAAGCTATCTGGAGGTAATCATTCAGCATATATAGAGTATGCTTCTTACCCAGTGAACATCCCTACAGGGGAGGAGAGAAGTTCAGCCCGTTGGCTGATCCCAGAAGTTCCAATGGAGTCTTTCCTAACCTCTCCCCATTTTCAACTCATTTTTATACTATTTCTTTGTGCTTAGGTGCAGCTTGAATGACTTTAGTCATACATCTTAGTGGGTGGTGGTTGTATATTGGAAGCAGGTATCTCAGGATAGTACCTGAGATAACCTTGGGATGAGGACATGCATCAGTCCAAGGACAGTGATTTCACCATGGCTGCTGATTCAAGGTCAAGACGTTTTCCTTTATCTCCCTTGGTTTTCAGCTGCTGTGCAGCTTATCTGCTGGAAAGCACCACCAGGTTCCCTCCTCTGAAAGGGTTTTAACAGAGCCTGGCAGCAGTGTCTCCTCTCCACCCTCCGTTTGGTCCCCTTAAGTTGTATTGTGTGTGGGAAATCAGCTATGCTGGCCATGTTCCTTTCAGGGAGTAGCAACTGGTTTTTTCCCTATGACTTAAGTACCTTTATCTTTTTACTCTCAGTCATCTTCCCACTCCCTGGGCAGTCTATTCCAATGCTTGACCATCCTTTCAGTGAAAAAATTTTTCCTAATGTTAAATCTAAACCTCCCCTGGCAACACTTGAGGCCATTTCTGCTTGTCCTATCATTTTTTACTTGGGAGAAGAGACTGACTCCTACATCGCTGCACCCTCTTTTCAGGAAGTTGAAGAAAGCGATAAGGTCACCCTTGAGCCTCCTTTTCTCCAGGTTAAACAACCCTGGCTGCCTCAGCCACTCCTCATCAGATTTGTATCTCAGACCCTTCAACCCATTTGTTGCCCTTCTCAGAGATCAGCATCTATGCCAGAGTATATATAAATATCAGTTTTATACTAACCTTAAAAGTTGAGTTATTCATAGTAACTCATAGCCTTGAGAAGACAGTTTTATTAACAAGCACATCCTTGGTAAAAATATAAATTTTACTTACCATAATTGAGCGAACATGGGATTATCACAAAATATGTATTCACTTAAATAATCTGATAAACTGTTTATGTAGTTTATAATAATCAGTATTCATTACACATCCTTCTCATTATATTCTGTTTCACGCTGGCAGACATTACTGAAACACTGGGTGACATTTTAATAAGTGTGACCACATAAAGCTGAATATGATTCACACCTGGAAGACCTAGACATTCAAAAGCTTTATCTTAACTCTCAATAGAAACTCCTAAACAAATACGATAAAAATCTCATGTTCCTGTTTGAATTGCTCTTGAATTAGGGAATAATGTTTATGGGTATCTCCAACTTTTACTCTAATCTTCCACTAGTATGCTAAACTCCATTTTTAGCCTTGGCATGTTCTAAACAGAAATAGGAATATTGAAGACTTTGTATATATATCTTAATCAAAGTGCTAGTCACACTGCAACTTTCATTGAGGACTCCTGCTGCTTCTGTTGTATTTATACATAGTATAAATAAATATTCTAAAATTTCAAGTCTGATCCAACTTATTCTGGTGTAAATCAGAAATAATTGCACAGGAATTAATGCAGTTTCATTAACTACAGTGCTATGTATCTCCTAGTCTGAAAGTTGCATACCTGAATTATTGGGAAGAAAAGAAGTTAAAAAAATGTGGTCTTCTTCCCTCTCATGAAAATGATTCATCACAAAGTACATCAATATGTGACTAGTCTGAATTTCTGAAGATTAGTGAGTACCTATCATAGTTCATGCCTTGTGCTAATCTGAAAGTGTAGTGCTTATTTTTAAGAATGAGCTCACAATTTTAAACAAGTCTAAGAGGAACTTCTGAAATGACAAACAATGCACCTTTAATGGAGTCTACATTTTAAGAACTTAGATGCAACTAACTTCACACGTGTAGGTACACTACTTCTTATTCATGACAGAGTATAACAAAATGCCGTTAATGTTTGGCAAATGTCTTCGTTGAGTGATATAATTTCCTGTCTTTCCTGGCACAAATCTCTATAGCAATGATACTATTTGAATATCCTCCTAAATTTAGTTCCTTCCAATACATATTGATGTGATTATTTGGTAGTTTTGAACAGCCTAATAGTATATGGGAATATAAATAAGTAGGCAAAATAGACTAATTTTCCTCATCCTCTCACAACCTCAAGACAGATTCTGAAGTAGTGTTCTGAATGTAGGTTTCTCATAGCTAAACAAATTGAACTGATTTTCTTTCCTTCTGTATAAGTGAAGACTTACATTGTGTTTCTCATCAGAATATGAAAGGAAGTGAGTAAAAGAAGAGAATGCTCATATGCAAAAAGCCCCACATGTGTGCAGGAGAAGAAAAAAGATAGTCCATGTTTAAACATGATACCTGGCACTATTCCACTATCTACTATTCTGGACAGGTGGATGTACCTTCTTTTCCATCAGTGCTAATTTTTCTGAGTGGAAAATTAATGTTGCTTCTGGTAGCTCAGCTAAGCCATTCAAACTTAGTTCAAGTGTCTCTGCATGAGTGAATGGTATGAATCTTGTAGGCACAACCTGCAGAAGAGGTCTCCACCTGGGCTACATTCCCCTCTCTGCCACCTGCTCTGCATGTACATGTACACTATGTTGGGAGTGACATCATTTGGCTTCTAAAGTCACTGTTACATGTGATGGAGCCCTGCTTTCCTGGGGATGGCTGAACACCTGCCCAGCCATGTGAAGTGGTGAACAAATTCCTTATTTCTATTTGCTTGTACGTGGCTTCTGCTTTATCTTAAATTTACCTATGGAATTGTGTTAATCTCAATCCATGACTTTCCCACTTTTGCCCTTCTGATTCTCTCTCCCATGCTGCTGGTGGGGGAGTGAGTGAGTGGCTGTGTGTGGCTTATTTACCAGCTGAGGTTAAACTACAACTGGTGTAGAAAGAACAAGAGTTCCAAATTATATATGACTGTTTTCTGTTCTTTTGTTCCTTACAAGCCTATGACTTTAACATCTGTCAAATGGCTCATTTTTGCTTGATTACCTCCTTGTTCTTTATTCTCATAAAGTAAATGAAATTTCAGTAACAGAAAAGCACCAGTATCGGTGAGTTAATATATTTTGCACTCCTTGAAGAGGAAATATACAAGGCAAGGAGAAGTGAGGAGGGGAAATACAAGTAATAAAGAAAAGAAAAAAATGTAGTGAGGAAAAATCTTTGCAAAGGTCAAGTACAACAGGGAATGATGAGGTAGTTGTCCAAAATGGAAACGTCCTGGAAAACATAGGATGAGGAAGCAGAGCTTCTGAGTTTGAATTAATGAAAAGAAGCCAATCCACAAAAATATACTGAGTTTTCCTTCAGACAATTTCAAGAACTCAGTTATAATTTATAACTGAAATTATAAAAAAGAAAGAAAAGGATAGAAGGCAATATTTTGTAAGGTGAATATGCAAGTGATCTATAATTCTTTATTTTTTGATGACTATGGCATTACTGTAGACACAATGCACTTTAATATGGTATTTGTAAGCCTGTGTACAAAAAGTCCACTTCAAATCTATGTAAATTATTACATCTAGAGGTGTCAACAGTTCCTCCAGCTGTACTGATGAATATTTAGAGCACAGGAAAAATGTGAGAGGGATGAGATATAACTTTGGGAAAAGGGGTTTTAGACCTACTTTTTAAAATTTATTCCCATATTTCATCACCACAAGACAGACAATTTTTTTTTTTTTTTTGTAGCAAACTCATAGGAAGTTCCATAACAAAGTAGGGCCTGTTCAGGAATGGGAAAAAGAACTTGAGGAGAAAAAAAATCAAATTGGCAGGAACCAGTAGGCTTCTCAGAGCCCCATCCATCCTGGTCTTGAACACCTTCAGGGATGGGGCATCCACAATATCTCTGTGCAACCTGTTCCAGTGACTCACCACACCTCCAGTAAAGAATTTATTCCTATTATTTAAGCTAAACCTAGACCTCTTCAGCTTAAAGACATTTGTCCTTGTCCTGTCTACTGTAGGCCTTTATGAAAAGTCCCTCTCCAGCTCTCTTATAGGACCCTTTTAGGTACTGGAAGGTGCTCTAAGGTGTTCCTGGAGCCTTCTCTTCTCCAGTTTGAACAACCCTAGATCCCTCAACCTGTCTTCATAGAAGTACTCCAGCCCTGTGATCAACTTAGTGGCTTTCCACTGGATTCATTTCAACAGGCAACTGTCCGTTTTGTTTTGGGGACCCCAAACCTAGACAGACTACTCCCGGTGGAGGCTTACAAGTGCAGAGTAGAGAGATAGAATCACCTCCCTTGACCTGCTGTTCACACTTCTTTTGATGCAGCACAGGATGCAGTTAGTTTTCAGACTGAAATCACAGATTGTCGAGTCACGTTGAGCTCTTCATCCACAAACTCCCCCAAGTCCTTCACCCCAGGGCTAGTCTCCAGCCATTCTCTGCCCAGCCTGTACTTGTGCTTGGGATTGCCTCAACCTGGGTGCAGGAAGTTTTACTTGGCCTTGTTGACATTCATGAGATTTGCAGAGGACCACCTCTCAAGCTTGTCAAGGTCAACATCTTATCCTTGGTGACAAAGAATACAGAACTGGAGTCTAGCACAAAAGGAAAGTCACTCCATTTCCTCTTATTCCTGGATGAGTATGATTTCCTCCACACGGTGAGGATTACAATCCACAGGGCTATAGCAAGAATCTACAATGTCTGTACAGAGACAAGAATCTGACAGGAGTCAGAGATGATACAAAAGGTAAAGACAAGAGGATATAGAACATATGTGAAAATGATGTTGTTGTTGTTGCTGTTGTTGTTGTTGTTATCATTATTATTATTATTATTTTATCTGGAAAAATATCCTTGTAGCACAATTCAGAATTTGATAGAGCTCCCCAATTCAACTCCAGGAAAAAAAGTTTCAGGTAACAGCCTTTAGGTAAGGAATTTTAAATTGTGCGCAAGGGTCAGGTTTTGACAGATCCAGACATTCATATACCATATGCAGTGGTTTTGTTTGCTTTTTTTACTTGCTGTGAGATAAAAATTAGGAGACGGCGAAAAGCAGGCTCAACACTTTAAGAATATAAAGAAGTTTATTACTAACAGAATTAAAGGTAAAAAAAAGAAATAATATGAACTTAAAGGAAACCCCCCTTTCTCTCTCAAACACTCCCCTCTTCTTCCAAACTGCACAAAAGGATAACAAACATGTGATTCAGGTCAGTATTGCATTTCTTAAAAGTCTCTTCCATATTTGAAGGAAAAAGAGGTTTCTTCTGCTTAGAGTGGTTTCCAAACTGCTACAAGCAAAACCAGATTTCACCTGGAAAAATCTGCTGCCGTGAAAAAACATTTCTCTCATGAATTTTGCAGTCTTTTTACACTACTGTCATGGGTATCTCTTTTAAGGATAAACGAATTCCAGCCTGAAAACAACGGCTCTCTCCTTTAACAAAGTCTCTAAAAACTTCTGGTAGGACCACTTCTCCTTTTCTGCAGGCTGCACACAGAATTCTCTTCTCCCCCATGTCTTTCACAGATAACTGAAACAGTTTGTGACATTACAGTCTCATACCACTGCATGCAAAAGGTGTTTTTAAGCTACGCACGAGGAACACGCTGCCTCCCTCTTCTCCAGTCACCATCTTTGCTTCGTCTCACGTGACTCTACACTCACCCTGTTTCTCTCTGACCTCAAAATTTCATGATGGAGAGCTGACGTGTTCAGGCTGTAGGGTGGAGAAAAGCCTCGCTCTCTTTGTGCTGCTGGCTGCATGGTGTCGTCTTCAATTCGGTGCAAGTTGTGCTGGCTTCAGAAAGCTCCGCCGATCTGTGCAGGGCCACGTGGTGGGGGGAGGGGGGAGCTCGCCAGTCCCCAAGAGCTGCTTCAAGTAAGTTCAGTTGTGCAGCAAATCATAGTTGTTTTCAGCTGCCCGTGGCTCTGAGATAGTTCTTTCCTGCAGCAACCCAGGGGTCTGTGCCACTGCGCCGGAGGGGGAGAGTAGAGGGCGCAGGGGGCCCCGGCCCGGCCCGGCCACCCCTCCAGGAGAGACCAGAAACCAGAAGCTCCCTTTCCTGCAGCCGTGCTGACTTTTATATGCAAAATTGCGAGAAGCAATTGGTCTACAACTCTGTCTATCAACTCAATTTTTTCAACCCACCACACCATATGATATAAATGAAGTGAGCTTTTGATGTCCCTTTCACATATTTTTGACCATTCACTTATAGTCAAACAGAAAATAAAAATTCAGTAAAATAAAAATTAGAGTAGAAAAATCATGGAGTTAAGAGAAAGTGCTGTGAGCAGAAAGGCGCAAAACACATGGAGTCTAAAATCAGGCTTTCAGCTGTGTTTGCTCTGCAACTTCACAGATTCCCTAGCAGTCTTATCCCCAGTTCTGCAGATTCATGACTTCTACATATGTGGAAATTCTAAGTGTATTGCACTTCCTTCTAATACACTTTTGCATTATTTATGTAACCCATCTTTAATCTAATATTAGCATCTATTATTAATAGACCCAATTACATATCTAGGAGTCAATATACATCTAGTACTGTCATTTATTTTGTTGTAAATCATTGGCCTACATACCTCTATTATTTATGGATGCATTTTCTATTTTGAACTAGGAATCCCTTTAAAGAATTTTCAGATTCAGTGAAAAGTCCATTTACAGAAACTTCAAGGAGAGTGCAGAAAGAGTAAAAAGCATCCTTAGAGGTATTAACACTAGACAGAAATCAACAGCCCCATGGACTGTGAAAAAACAAGTATTTTATATAATCTATTAATATAAATGTATAGTAGATAGAACACACAAATGACAAATCTATCTTACTCCACTATGAAATTTAGGAACATTTATGTTACATTAGAAAAGAAAATAAAAACTGTTGATTGGTAATTGTACATATTTCCAAAACTAATGTCTATCTGGGGTTGCATTGCAATTACCTGCTTTGAATTTAATCCTGCTTATTTTCATACAGGAGTGAAAGTACCAGACAATCAGTCAGATGGATCTGGGTTTAATACCTAGAAATTTTGGATGGTTTTGCATTAAAATGCACTCAATTGTATGAAGAAAAATTTTATATTTTCATTTGAGTCTTTGAAATATTCTTTCAAAGTAATTTTCTGGAGGAAAATGATCACACTTATCTTTTCTATGCTCATGTTTTTGGAATGTTGCTCTTTGGCTTTAGAACTGTTTATTGTACCTGTCAAAGGAGATGCGAACTCTGTTCTGTTAATTGAAATTTGGTGTTTAAATAATTATTGATGTTGACTAATTTTAGGATAGTCCTCCAAACACCTGCTATATCCCAAATTGTTGACTTACTTCCATTCCAGACTGACATTCCTTTCATTAAAAGGAAAAAAATAGTGACAAGAATTAGATATACAATCCATTTATTTATGCACATATATGCATTAATATTCCCAAAATTCAAAATTCCCAAATAGTACATGAATAAAAGAAATTAGAGGATTTTCTTGATAATACCACTTCCTAATTTATTTTTTTTTAATGTCAAAACTCTGTACAAACAGTTTATCTGGGGCATTTAATATCTTGTTTATTTTGTGATCCTAAACAGCATGAATACTAGTGGCCCAGTGCTTGAATGCCTTCTCTAACCCGACTTTATTTACAGGTGACCAGTTTAATTAAAAAAAAAAAAAAGAAAATTCAATTCTTCAATGATTGTATACACTTCAAAATAATCACTCTGCCTATCTGAAGTCTTGCTTCAGCCTCATCTTGAAGGTTAATAATTCTTGAAATTTCTTCCTCCAGCCTTGTCCATATTTAGGAACATATTCTTGGGCCAGGACTCCTACTAAGTAACAAAACCACAAGCTGGATCTGTGAGCAATATGTACCAAGGCAAATAATTAGTAGGAGGCTAATCACAAGTATAGCAGTTGTACCTAACAAAGGCTAAAACTGTGTAAGAGAAATCCCGGACATACTTTAAATACTATTTGGAAAGGTCAACTTGGTATTTGTGTGATAGTACAAATGCATCTCAAATGCCATGGAAATGGCAATAATATGGTATATGTGTTACACGAAGAGGGCTGAATGATCAATCATTTACCCAAATTTAATAGAGAAAGATGCAGAACTGTTTTATATCATCTGTATTAGCCATGAAAATAATTACTGATAAATATAAAACTTCAGCTTTTTTTGAGTAGGTAGTAGTATGTGATATAGCAGCCACACTAATATTAAAGTTATTATAAGCCATCTGGAATTTGGTGTGGTGATTTTGTAGCGATAATTTGATATTCTCATTTACTCTTTGGAAAAGTCTAATATGCATAGATTAAGGAAGTTCTAAAACAGTCTCACTCCAGCTCCTTCATGTGCTTTCCACTGAATTAGTCACTCGCAGTTACTGAAGTAATTTGTGATTTTTCTAATTTCTTTTCCAGATCCTTATCACTGGTTATTTGGCAAAACAAAGGTTACCATGGTACTACAGACAGTCTGTGTCTCCTTATGGTGAAAAGCACAGTATTTCATTCTACTCCAACAAAGGGGAAAAAACGCCACACAGGAATTAATTAGACAATACATAGTTCAAAACCTTTTCAATTCACTGACTTCGGTAGTCAATATTATTAAACAAACTCTGTGTGACCAGAAGAGTTTGAAACAAAACCCAAGGCCTCAGAAGGACCATCTCTAATTCATATGTGAAATTCTTCATATCTGTAAGACTAAGAGTATGTGATAGACTCTGGTAATGCAGATCCCCTAACTGTGCATTGATATCTGATAAAAAGCAAACTCAGCACAGAGACACAACAGAAATTACTTTACTTTAGGTATTGCTGTTTAGTTGGAATGAAGAATTTTAATATCTACAGTCAATAGATAAAATATAGCAAATAAAATTGAAAACTAAAAATTATTTAGGAAGCCAAGAAAAATATCAAGATCGTGCCATAGACAATAAAAGAAGATGCATCTCTGGTTGGTATTTTTGTGAAAGCATTCGCTCTTGAAACATATAATTCTAAAATATTTTTTTCATTATTTTGGTGCCACAGTCATCTAGGGGTGATTAGAACATCATCCAAATGTTACAGAGAAAAAATTGAAGTGATAGGCTGTATAAACAACACTAGAACTATTCAAGATTTTGAATCCCTCACAAGAATTACAATTCAGTAAATAAAAAACCCCAAAACCTACAATAGCAGTCAAGTATATTACTTAATGCTTTGATGCTTCCAGCAACTTGAATTTTTTCAAAGGAAATTTAATCTCTTCTTTTAATCTTGAAAATGAAAGATTTTGTTTCCCTTTCTTGTTTTTCAGAATGATAGGTTGTCAATGCTGTGATGATTGAGAGACTCTTGTACATGCCTATCATAGATACACTATGTGATATCTGAATCAACAATTGAAATCTGACAGATACGAATCAAAAAGATAAAATTTTATTTAGCATGAACAGTACAATCAGCCTTGAGTCAGGGGAGGTTAGTCTTCAACTACCACTATTCTGATTTGCACAGTAGTCACATATGTCAGATCTGAAAGCTCTACTGCTGTCTCATCGAACTGAATTTCCCTCCAAGAAATCCTCTGAGAAGAAAATAAACACAATAATGGAATTAAAAATAGGTCTTTAGTTCATAGCATTTTGAGTAAAAAAGAGTAAAACTTTTTCATGACAGGATCTTGGTCAGTGTATGTGCCTTGGCCTTCCTTACAAACTCCCAAAAAACGAAAATAAATTTTTTTAGATTACAAATTAAAAATGTTAAATTTTAAAATAGACAAAATTAAAAGGGTCATTCTGGAAATTAAAATTATTTTAAATCAAATTTTCTCCTGCCTGCTAAATTCTTCTTGGTGAATCATCCCTTCCACTCAGTTCAATGACCTTCATTTAGTGTATCTTGCTGCACATCTGTGCTGTGGCTGCCTCATATCTGTTCCTCTGCAGCCTCTGACATTCTCTCCTCCTTAAGTAGCCCAAGAGATGTCAAGGGAGGTCATGTTCTCCTTCCTGTTTCCATAAGGGTCCAACTTACCTATTGCTTCACTAGCTCATACAAGCTCAGAACAAACCTAAATACTGTCAGTCAAATGCTGTAAAAAGCTCTAAGAAGACTTTGAGAAGTGATTTGCACTACTAATATTGAACAGCGAGGGGCTGCTTAAATGAATTGCTTAGCATAATGATTTAATAGGTCATTGAAAGAGGAAATTAACTTAAAAAAATTGCTAGTATCAAAATAAAGGCACAAGGTACTCTCAGACAGTCCCTGTGATCTATTTAGTAACACGTTAGATAAAAATTAGGTACTCTACTTATGACAACAAATTTAGAGATGTGAATATTTTTTTTTCCCTTTAATTTGACACCTGTAATAATATGTGATATCACCCTAATGGAATCTGTGGCAACAAGAACATAATTGTAAACTTTCTTCAATGCTGATTAAAATGGAATGATTCAAAAGATATGGAATAAGATGAAAACCAGAGAAAATTCATAGTAAAAACTTATTTAACATTTAACAAAGAAATAAGACCATGTCCTGGGTTGCAGTGTATTCTATTACCATCTCCATGAACTGTTGAAACCACGCATCACGCCACCAACACCACATCAAGCAAACGGATCACCCTCATCACACAGCACGCCCATATTGGAAACCCGAATCGCCCTGAGATTCTGGAAATTATAGCAAACTGGCCTGAAGGTGAGACTTTTAGATTATCTTCTGAAGAAGAGGAAGAGCAAGTGACACGTGCCGAGGAAGCCCCACCATATAACGAGTCACTGGAGACTGAAAGACGATATGCCCTCTTCACTGATGGTTCCTGCTGAATTGTAGGTTCTAATCGGAAATGGAAAGCTGCTGTATGGAGCCCCACATGACGAGTTGCACAAGCTACCAAGAGACAAGGTGGAGCGAGTCAGGTTGCAGAGCTTAAAGCCATCCAGCTGGCTTTAGATATTGCTGAACGAGAGAAGTGGCTGAGGCTCTATCTCTACACGGACTCATGGATGGTAGCTAATGCTCTGTGAGGATGGCTGGATTGCTGGAGAAAGGCCAGCTGGCAGCGCAGAGGGAAACTCATCTGGGCTGCTGAGATTTGGCAGGACATCGCCACCCGAGTAGAGAGGTTGACCGTGAAAGTTCAACACGTAGATGCACATGTACCGAAGAGTCGGGCTAATGAAGAACATCATAACAATGAGCAGGTGGATCGAGCTGCCAAGGTGAAAATATCACAGGTGGATCTGGACTGGCAGCACAAGGGAGAATTATTCCTAGCTCGTTGGGCCCACGATGCCTCGGGTCATCAGAGACGAGATGCAATGTACAGATGGGCTCGCGACCAAGGGGTGGACCTAGCTATGGACAGCATCTCACAGGTCATCCATGACTGCGAGACCTGCGCTGCAATCAAACAGGCCGAGCGGGTGAAGCCTCTGTGGTATGGTGGACGATGGTCAAAGTATAGGTATGGGGAAGCCTGGCAAGTTGACTACATCCCCCATCCCCAAACCCGCCAAGGCAAGCGGTATGTGTTGACCATGGTGGAGGCCACCACTGGATGGCTAGAGACCTACCCTGTGCCTCATGCTACTGCCCGGAACACCATCTTGGGCCTGGAAAAGCAAGTCCTGTGGAGACACGGCACCCCTGAAAGAATCGAGTCAGACAACGGAATTCATTTTAAGAACAGCCTCATAAACACCTGGGCTAGAGAACATGGTATTGAATGGATATATCATATCCCCTATCATGCACCAGCTGCCGGGAAAGTTGAATGCTGCAATGGACTGCTTAAAACCACCCTGAAGGCACTTAATGGGGGGACCTTCAAAAATTGGGAACTGAATTTAGCAAAGGCCACCTAGATGGTCAACACACGAGGCTCCATGAATCGAGCTGGCCTTGCTCAGTCTGAACCATTGCACACAGTGGATGGAGATAAAGCCCCTGTGGTACACATGAGAGGTATTTTAGGAAAGACTGTTTGGATTAACCCCACCTCAGGCAGGGGCAAACCCATCCATGGGATTGTCTTTGCTCAAGAACCTGCTTACACCTGGTGAGTAATGCAGAAAGATGGGGAAACCCTTTGTGTACCACAAGGAGACCTTATTTTAATAAGTGAGAACTGTGGGTAGGGTTTCATTGTATGTGTATATATGTA
>VWZW01007542.1:435977-499025 GCA_013397115.1 Edolisoma coerulescens
ATCTTCTGTTAATGGGCCATCTAGTCTCACTGCGTGACTGACAAAATTATGTCATCCCATTGTGAGATGCTACACCCAGAGGGAGGAACCGAGCATCCCATCCTGGATATAAGCTGAGATTTCGAACAGCACAGGCAGCCTTTTCCACTGCGTTTCCAGAGGACGAGAGCTACCCCTTGACTTTCAGGTGAAGACCAGACCCTTTCTACAGGATCACTGCTTCAACAGAGCCATCATTCCAGGAGGACTGCAGCTATTTAATCGGACTGCTACCAACACCCTGACCAACAGGGTGTCAGGTTGTATCCTGACTGTCAATTCAAACCAGTGTTTTCTGCCTTTACTTTTAATTTTCCTATTAAATTGTTATTCTGACTTGGTGTCTCCCACTGGTTTGTTTTCAAACCAGCACAGACTATCAGGAAAACACCCTTTCAATCTAATCAATCTAAATCCAATTATCAGTAAGTAACACACATTAATATGCAACAATGCTAACTCGTCTGATAGGTGATTTAATTTTTTTTAATAAAGGTTATTTTAAGGAAATAAAGTACCACACTGGCAATTTTTATCTTAAATTACAATCATGCAAAAATTTCATGCCACTCTTAAAATTAGAAGTCAGTTCAGGACACCAGAACACTGACAGTAAAAGAAATTATAAATAGATTTTAAAAAGGCAGATAACCTGTGTTGGAAATGAGAAAACAAAATAGAAAGACAAATTAGAAGGATTTATTTGTCATATTGGAAAATCGAAGGAGTTCCTTTTGGCCTGTCACAGACACAAATCTAATGTGTTGTACAGCAAACCAGGATTTCTCTAAATGATGCCTTACTTTGGAAAAAGAAAACATGGGGGTTTTCATTTATTTATTTTTAACATTTTATCTTAAATGATGATGATGACTCTCATGGATCCCAAGAATTCGTTGTGTAAAATATTGTATAACTTCTTCAAACTCTGAATTATGACAACTTAGGTTTGTTAAAACAGAAAAGAACTTTTTTAAAGGCATGAAATATTTCCTTATTCACAATCATTTACAATATTTTCTTAATTTAAAAAGTGATATACAATCAGAAAAAAAAATTACTGACTTCACTGTTGAAATACTGTAAATACTGGAAACCATGCTAAAATGCTATGTAAACAGGTGGTTTTGTAATGCTGAGTAGCACGTTTTAAAAAGTATTACCCTTGATAAATGGATCAACACAACACATTGACTGCTGTAAAAGAACACAATCTCTTAACATTGCCAGAAATCTGGATAGACATACTATAAACCAAAATATTTGGAATTGAAGAACAAAGAAGGACAGTGCATGAAAAGCACTGTCCAGGATGTGTAAAGAATCCCTTTAGCAGACCTTCCAAAGCCACATCTAAAATTCTTTATACCATAAGGTTTAATAGTTATTAAAGATGAGGGGCTTACCTATTAGTAATTGTTTTTTAAAATATTCTTTTGAGGTGTTTCTATTTTTACCTAGAATTGATTTTTTTTCTCTGATTCTTTGCTTCTGCAAAGTGTGATTTGGGCTTGGTGAAAAAGAACCTTTCTATCACATAGCAATGACTGATGTCTTCTAAACTCTTTGGGGAACTGGGAACTTTCAAATTCATGGCAGTTGGTATTCTCAAATTTACTATTTCCTGCCTCATTTTGTGGTCTTCCTGAGATACCTACCTCTCTCTAGGGCACTTGTAGGTATCATATGTCAGAATAGGTATAATTTCTACTATAATCCAAAAACTTTTCTCTAGTATCATTCTTTTCCTTAACTAACTTGTTATTTTAACTTAGAAAAAATAATTGTGTATCCATAAAATCATGTGCAATATTATCTTTAAAATGCTAAAATAAAGGGGAATCATTTCACTTCATGCATAATAAAACAAGCTTCATATTAGAAGATGGTATTGCAAAATACAATACTAGGTAGGCAATTTATTTCATGTAAAAAATTAATGAGTATTTGAAAAACTGAAAAATGTAATTCCTCTTAAGAGAAATTTTAAGAAGACTAAATTCCATTGGCTTTTATTGAGAAACACCCAAGGTAGGATGCATCTAAAGACATTGGTGTACAGTGCCAGTACCAGATACCTCAAAAAAAGGGATCAAAGGCATCAAAGTTACAATTGTCTCACAAGGTCTCTATAGAGAAAAAGATTAAGTAGTATGACATTTCCAAAGAGGAAATTGAAGTGATTGAATTCCTTTTTCCTATAGGAAAAAGACCATCAAACAAGCCAAAATCAGAACAATTGTAATTTCTGTCTAGGGAAGAATTCCTTTCTACCCACAGATATGGTGGTAATCAGCTTAACTCAAAACAAAACAAATCAGTGGAGAAGAGTGCACTGTTCTCCAACTTGATAATTATTCTAGCTGTTAATTTACATTCTGCCAAAGAAAGACTGAAAAGTAAACAAACAGAAACAAAAATTGGATCCAAGTAACTGATCAAGACAGATTTTTCTTCTTCCCTAGCCACCTGATGCCTAACAGAGGCACTGTGAGTGGAATACATTAAACACACACAAAGGAAAAATACAAAATCAATTTTTTTTAAAGAAACCAAGGTAGCAAATACTGCAACAGTTCTATCCTGAAGAAATGGACTATTCTATCACATAGACCTTTCCAGAAACTCATGAAACTTAATCTGAAACAACAAATTGTTCTCATTAGCCCATGGAAACCTGTGTTTCAAACAGTGTTAAGGCTCAACTGGAATTTGATATGTATGAATCAACTCTAAATGAAATGTCTCTGTAAGCATCTGCAAAGATAACTGACTAAGCTTCACATAGGTCTGGTTGTAACAAACTCACAGGCTGGAGCCTGTCTTGAAGTTACTTTTCAGTAACTTATTAAGTAAGTTAAAATCTGTAGAAATAATTTTTCTCTAACTGTACTTTTCATGTATTAAGAAATATATAGGGGACATAGAAGCATAATTTCCAAGGTATCATTTATATTAGATTTCACGTGGAACATGATAAATATTGATCTTCTCTCTGAAGTATGAATAGAGCTAACTAGAAAAGGGTCAATAGAACAGACTAATAGGCAGACACAATTAAAGGACTCTGTCATCTATCATATCAGGGTTTTCAAGGATGTGTAGAGGTTATAGTTCTACAACATTGTCTGGCAATTACTCTCGCAGACAGTTTCAAAAATATACAAAAATAGCAAAGTTATACAATGGACTAGTAAGCAAAGTTACTTTGCAGATGACTGTGGGATTACACCATGATTAGTTTGTCAGTTATTTATGTTTTATTAGACAACGAGCTAAAGTCTTCTGAAGAGAGGAATTTTTATTTTCAAAGTGGAATTTTTCCTCCTAAAAACAATTAGGGAGAAATGTGTCAGAAGTAAAAATATGCTACACAGAAAAATACGTTGCAAAGGACATTGGAAAAACAGATCAGAATGTATTTGGTTCAAATAAACAGCAAGGCTTGCATCCTATCTTTGACAACTAATAATTTTTAGTCAATAAAAAAGTATTTTCAACCAGATTCAACTTGAGTCTTTATATTGTTTCATAGAAATATTATCCTTAAGTTGTCTTTATTAAATGGAACATGCCTCAAAAATGCAGAGAAATAAGTCTCCATTTTAGGTTGAGTAGTAAGCCTAAATTCTCACAGGGCTCTCTCCTCAAGAACATATACTTGTTTTCTTGAAGGATCCATCTCTTGTTAGTGAAATATCTTCTTATCTTTCAGAAGAATATAAAAACTCCCTTATGTTATTTAGGTCACATATATGATCATAAATAAGTGAAGAATTAGGGAAGTCAGGTTTTTTGGACCATTTCCAGGTAAAAAATCCTAGCTTAGGATTTTTTACACCTTAAGATATAAAAATTTGAAAATTAATATGAAGTTGTAAGTTTCAGCTTAAGTTATAAAAATTCATATTTTTATAGCTTAAGATGAAACTTACACCTTAAGCTATAAAAATTCATTAAGATTTTAGATTACAGTGCATGTACAATTAAAATGTCATTCTTTTGTTTGGTTTTCAGGGATATTTAGAAAGCATTTTGTTTTTATTGGCTCAGGTACTACATCAGATGAAAACATCTGTTCTGCTGGGAGGTGTGCAAGGGGCGACTGTTGTGGTGTAACCACAGTCAGAATCCAAGTCCCACACAGCCAGGATCCATTAGATGTTCACTGAGGAAGACAAATGCCATCACTCCGAACATTCCCCCCTTCCTTCCTCTTCCCCCTTCTCTAAGTACTGAGCATGATGACATATGCTCAGAAAGGGATATGACTATGGAATATCTCTTGGATCAGATGGGGCCAGCTGTCCTAGTTGTGTCTCCTCCGAAATGCTTGCATAGCCCCAGCCTGCTCACTGCTCACTGGCAGGCTGGTGTGAGGAGCAGAAAAAGCCTTGACTGTGCAAGCACTGCTCAGCAGCAGCTTTAACATCCCTGTGCTTTCAACGCTGCTTTCAGCACAAATCCAAGATGCAGCCCCATGGAAGCTACTGTGATAAAAATGGACTCTACCCTAGCCAAAACCAGCACAGAGCCCAACATAACCAATGTTGGCCCAAAAGAAGACAGATATATACTTAGAAATAATGGAAGATATGTCTGGAAGGAAAAGAATTCTTCAAAATGTCAGCTAGACAATCCTTACATTTTCCAGTAGGATTGACCATGCTTGCATAATTCTTTACAGATACTTGTCTAATTTGTTTTTAAGAGGCTCAAATAATGAAAACCAGCAGTTTTATTGATAATAAGTTAATTCATACTCTTCCTTTTCTTTCTGTTAGCAGTGTACACGAAAACAGGTTAGTTTCGTCCTATTTGTAGCTACCTTTTCTCTGACTGTGCCCCAATCAGAGTTTCTTTCAGCAGAATAAACTATGTTTCACTCTTTCCTTGTAAGTCGTGTTTTCCAAAGCTCTATTATTCTCACTGCTTTTCCTGGATTCTGTCCTAGGGCAGGGACTCAAATAAGAGAATTATGATTTGACTTCAATTAGTATGTCTGTGTTGTGAAAATTGAATACTTGTATATGCATTACAGTGCACACACTATGTTACCATTGCAGCAGCATATTATTAGTCACTGTCATATCAGAGCACTGATATGGCCCCACTTGCTTTTAATGAAAAAATTTTCCTGCCAATTTTAGTGTATTATGAATAGCTTCCTCAAGCCTGCTAGAACTACATCTCCTTCGTCATGACTGAGCTTCCATAAACTAATTGTCTTCTGGATCCCAAACCTGCTCAGGCAGGAGAAAAACCATTACCTGCTCAATGTACATCAGCATAATATGATCCAAATATCAAGTTTCCTCCTCTAGCAGAGTTATGTTCACAGTGGTAGATGACACTGGGCTGAAACACATGCCATTCTGTCCAACACAGAGCTCCTCTTACACTCAGTACATCTAAGGAGTAAAAGAAAGATTGGGTCCAAAGCAGGCCATGAAGATGTTTAGAGGGCTGGAACAGCTCACCTATGAAGACAGGCTAAGAGAGTTCAGCCTGGAGAAGTGAAGGCTTCAGGGAGCAGCCTTCCAATAATTTAAGGGGGCCTACAAGAAATCTGGAGAGGGACTTTTACAAGGGCATGTAGTAATAGGACAAGGGGGAACGGCTTTAAGATGAAAAAGAGAAGCTGTGGATCCCCATCCCTGGAAGTGTTCCTGACCAGGTTAGAAGGAGCTTTGAGCAGCATGGTCTAGTGGAAGATGTCCCTGCACATGCCAGGGGGGTTGAAGGTAGATGATTTTTAAGGTCCTTTCCAACCCAAACCATCCTGTGATTCTATGAAAAAAAATGTTCAACAGAACAGGTAACTTTCAAAATGTTCTTCAATAAGCATGCATCTGATTTTAATTAATCTTGATGTAATTTTCTTTTTAACAGTATTGAACAAGATTACTTTTATTATATTTACTGACAGGGAACATATGTTATTCTTCAGTAACAGTTTGTCACAAAAATGCAGCAAATTCAATTTCCCACCACATAGCCATGTTATTTTAATCATCCTGTTTCATGTATCTTTTATTTCCTTCAGTGCAGAAAACAAAGTAAATGAAAACAACCTACGATGTAAAGAAGTTGAAACTTTTAAATTCCCTTTTTTGTCCTATTCCTTCTTTACAGTTTCAGCCTATGGGAAACTAAACAGAAAACTTTCACCTCTGCTGCATTCCAGATTATTTTTTTATAGATTTAGGGCTCTCAGGGATTAAGAGAAGTAAAGGGGAGATATATAGCATTGACTATAAAGCTTTGGACCAAGAAACAACTGCCTCTTAGGAATTCCATTACAATAAGGTTAAAGCCAGAAGATGTGGCAGAAAAATGAAATATTATGCTATCTAGATTAAATACACACATAAAATTTAATATCAGGAACAATCATTCACTAGTGAAAAGGTAGTTTAGACAGTTTAGATAATCCCATTTTCATCTGAATTAGATCATCATCACAATGAGGGTTTATTTTTCTTATTTGATATTTAATTGTCACTGGTCATATCTCTTTTGCTTAGTGCCCAGGATCATGAAAATATCAGGGTAATTTGCAGTGGTGAAATTTATTGAACCAAAAGTAAAACAAGAAGTCTTTGAGCCCATAAAAACTAGGTTTTATTGCAGTATAACCTAGAATAATTTTAAAAAGTTTTTTTTTAATTGATAATTCAAGGGATTCAGAAAGTGGCTTAGTAAGAACATGGAAGAGAGATTCAATGGTGGTTATTAAATACGGAAATAATAAAAAGTCAGGAAATTTCTTGACCTGAAAACAGCTGCGAGAATATGGGGTGTCAGTGGATGAAATGTGTCATGTGTTCCCATTCATTTTCCTAAGTGTCTCTTGACTGAAAACTCAAAATGGTTAGACAAAGACCAATCCAAAAAGATTAATAAAAATTGCCTTTATTTCTTTTTCTTTTTTTTTCCCCTTCTCTTTCTGGTGAGTTTTGGCATCTAACATTTGTTTTAGTCAACTTAGCAACTTCTTTTTTTTGCAATGAACTGCCAAGTTCTTACCAGACACTTAAACTTTGCTTAAAGCAAAACCTCTTGCAACATGTCTGTAGAATCCTCTGCCTCACCCTGCAGGATCTCAAATTTCCATTCAGTTGGTGTATTAGATTGTTTCTCCTCCTATAGGGATTTTCTGCTGGTCCAAGCTTCTTAAGAAGAATATCAGAGACGGAGAGTAAACAGAGCAAACTTACAGTCTGTATCACACTAGAAAGTTAAAAAAAACCCTTTTAGAGTAATGCTCTTATTTCAGAAGTGTCTGGGATGGTATTTTGAACCTATCACTAGTGTGGGACTACTTGTTCTCTGCCCTGATCTTTAGACCAACCTACAATGTAGCATTATCTTGTACTTCTTCATTAGATAACAGGATAAACTTGAAGTGGCTCAGAGAGCTGTATGAAGTTGGAGGTAGTCTTGGTGGAGGTACATCATAGTTCAGAATCAAAGCAGTGTAAAGGATTGATTAAATGTATCAAACCAACCTGCTGGTGGCATTAGTATATCTGAGGAATTCAAATATGGAAGTCAAATACATTTCAGCAGCAAAGAACATATCGCTGGTGTGGCTTTATGTCCTGTGTTATACAGAAGGTCATAGACATGATGATAATCTAAACGTAGTCAAAAAGCTCTTCATAAATTTCTTAAATATTAGAAAATATCATTGAAGCATTGACATTTCAGAAGTGGGTAGAAGATGACAGTAAGCCAAAATATTGTAGAATCATGGAAATACAAATCCCTCCAGAGTTTATTCATCTTCATCTTTTCAAACTATGTTCAATAGACCCCTACTCCTTTCACAGTCACATCCCTAAAAATCTTCATTGAAAAGTATTTTGCAATTTCTATGTAAATAAAATATTCCAATGCATGTCTGTCTTTGGAATGAAAACATTTTGCATGACACCTAAATAATTCTTGCTGAAAATTAAAATGATAAATTATTTTTGTCACTCTCCTTTGGCCTTCCAGTTTGTTTTACACCTTTCTTAAACTACTTTGCCCCAAAGTGGTTATCAGACACTTCTTAAGGCTTTTTCCATATCAAAAGGATTAGAATAATTGTCTCATGTCTTATTTATGGCATTCTTTTTAATGTATTTCAGAATTTTATCTAATATTTTTTATTAGCATCACATTGCTTATACCTATTCAATTTGTAGCCCATTTTTTTAACCACACTATGCTTAGTCATTTAAGCACCATTTTGCATTTATACTCTGTATCTTTTCTTCAGCAAGTGTAGAACATAAACTTGCCTTTATAGAATTTATTTGTATTGACATCAGACACTTTCCCAGAGTCATTCTGAATTCTTCTGCTGTTTTCCTTCACAAGGAGATGCTGTACAAAGACTGTAGAAATGTCCTGTGTATTCCATCATTCAAGTAACTAACAAAACTACTGAACAGTACTCAGGAAAAGTAACAATGTGATCTTGCTTAAAATATCCTCCCAGTTTGACACCAAGTTGTTTGTAAATAGGTTTTAGTACATTTTAAATTTATTTCTAATGCTATCTGTCTATGGCTTCTTAGTTTGGTCTGGAGAAGATTTTTCTCAAAAGTTATGTCAGGACATATCATGTCTAATTTTAATATATAATAGATTGTTGGTGATTGAAACACGGACTTCGCCGCGTGGGGAATGTGGATCGTTTATTCAAAGGAAACGAGTTGGTTTTATACACTTCTTCAGGACACAGTATTTCCTTACATGGCAATTTTCACCAAGCGACCTATCACACATTGCCACATCAGCAATGCACTTTCTGAATGTCCTTCTGTGGGGTGATCACAGGCTGTTCACCCCTCTGTCAGCTTCCGGCAGGCTGCTCTCTGCAGGGCTCTGCTGTGTGACACCTCCCCCCAAGGTCAGGCGGAGACAAGCTTTTGTGCTGCCATGTGCTCATGCAGGCAGGTCTCACAGCCTGCAGCTCAACTCCATCCCATCTCTTCCCATAATAGATCAAATTGTTTCACGTAATTCTTTCAGATCTTCAAGGTGAATTTAAACTAGTCATACTGAATTAGAATATTTACACTAAGTACACAGTCTAACTTACTACTTTCCTATTTGGACCTGTGTTTTGATTATGTTGCTCTTTTATGCATGACCATGTTAGGTAACAGTCACAATTGCATCAGTCTTCTCTGTATCATGATTCTTTAATTCATCTTTTTCACTAATCTATGGATCAATGTTTTTTCCATATTCTTCTCGGTAATGATTTATAGGAGCTTTAATTATAACTATTTATGTTCCTGGCTTGACTTAAATAGTCACATAGCTCAGCTCTTACATAGTGACATGGTTAAACTCTGGCTGGATCCTGTTCAATATGTTCTGTCTTGTGCAAACAAGACTGAAGCTGAGCCAGAACCTTAAGTTCATTTGTTCTTTTGAGCAACTACTTGAGCTCTCTTGGCTGCTGATCCACTTATTTTCTCTTCCTTCCAAACATGCTAATTCATGAATTAGAATTGCCTGGAGTCTGCCATGTACTTACCATACAAGTTGTTTGAAAGTGCAACTTTTAAAAAGGTGTATAAATTATACACGTAATCAAGAAGTCGTGTTCATCAAAAAAAACCGCAGGCTGATCAAGGAATTTTCAATATATCCTTACAAAAGCCTACATTCCAGTCTATAATCCCACTACAAAATGAGTAAGATTATTTGAAGGTTTGATTTATAATAATGGCTAATACTGGTAACATTCTGGTAAATTTACAAAATTGTAAAAATCACTGCTGTGGCAAGGACGTGGGAAGGAAAACACACCAAGGACATACATTCCTTTGCTTATCATGATTTCTAGACATCATGTATGGTTAAGCCAGTGAACTGAGCCTGACCCAACACTTCAAAACTCAAGGACTTTAAAACATGGTCTATCATTGAGCCAATAACAAGATCCTTCCAGTTAGAGATTGGCCCTACTTTAGCGATGTCTTCAGTAAAGATGACATGATGCTAAGCAGGAAGAAGGATCTGGTCTGGGACACATACTTGCAGTACGTTCTGGAATAGCAGTGTTTGCCAAATCCTATAACGTTTGGACTACTTGACTAGTTTCGGTTTCAACACACTTGTTTTTTACCCAATCTTTTCCTGAATGCTAATTATCAATCTGAGCACTTTTATTAATTTTCAGTTAGACCTCACACACTTTATTGTTACTTCAATGCATATTAACTCGTTAACATTGTCTATTTCCAATGGGTCGTAAATGTTGGTATTAATTGAATATTAAGCTGATAATGCATTATTCATTATATTCTGTCAACAACTATAACTTGCATATGTGCATTCTTTTTTACTATCTAGGGAATGTGTACAAGTGCAAAGTAAGTTCAACAGCATTGTCTCTTTAAATGAAAAATATTAAGTAAATATACAATTGTTTACAGTTTACATCTGAATGGCTTTTCAGTGGGCATTGGACAAAATCTTAGATAGCTGTTTGTGTGTTTGTTATTGTTGCAGACAATTTATCTCTTGCACTCTAGTAATGAACATGAAAGTTATCTAAGGTTAAATGGTACGTTTTCTATTATTCTGAAGTTAGTAAAAAGCCGCCCACAGCTTGATGTCCATAACCTTTTGTGGAAATATTGCGTATTTTTTTCCTTTTTTTTTTAAGAGAATCTTCATGTGGCAAGGATATGAAAAGAAAAACACCAACCATCTCTTGCTTTACCTCATGAGGTTTTCTAAACATCATTCATGGTTAAGCCAGTGGGCTGAGTCTGATCCCAGACTTCAAAATCAAGGATATTAAAACCATAGGCTTTCTTTGATCACCTTGTTTTGAGTCAATAGCAAAACCTTGAGCTTTCAAGAAAGAAAAATAAATCTGACTCAAAAGTCACAGCTGCATCAGTTTCTACTAGTTTTGTCAAATGACATCTGACGGACTCTTAACAAGACAATAGTCACGCCTCATCAAAACTGGGTCTCAGATTTGATATTTCTCTCACTGGATAAAGAGCTGACAATCGAATCAATCCTTGTATTTGTTCACTAGCCTCCTCCATTTACATATTTTGCCTCCATCAACTCAATTTTTTGATAGTGTACATAGCAGCATGCATTATTGTGCCACCATAGGAAGGATAAAGAGGGACAGGTGATAGCTCGAGCACTGCTAGGAAAAACGAATGCTAATAAGGACAATATGGATTATAATGAATTCCTCAAAGTTCATACTGAAACTGTTCTGTAGACTAGGAGAACCATCCTCATCCCTTCCACTAGCCCAGCCAATCCAGCCCCAGTGAGCTACAGAGAGATATATATTGCTTCATCAATCCTGCATGCCCACACTCTCCAACAGTACTGAGGGCTTAATGCAGATGGGAGTTATTATCTTCTCTAACATCATGGATCCATTCTATTTATATCCAGTTAGCAACAACTCCTTCACATTCCCAGAGCTCAGAACATTCATTAATCAAGATACATTGAACCCTTGGAAGATCCACAGCCTAAAAGTTACGAGTCTATCTTCTGGTTATTAGGAGAGAGCCATGCATAACCAGGATCACTCCTGAGAAGAAAAGGATAAAATTTTCTGTTAAATATTCAGCTGTCCAGCTGAAATGAAAAATACCTGCCTTTGGATATTTCGACTGTAGACATCTACTGCCCATAAGCAAGCTTTTAGTTTCTTATAAGCACGCAAAGTATTAAGCCAGATTTAACATTACGTATTTATATAATTAAAGCTAATATCCCATCCACAATGTAATATAAATTTGCACTAGGAAAAAACATTAAAACCAACTCAGCAGCACTTATGGTTGTTTTTGTCCCTTCAATGTTTTGCAAGTAGTCCCTACATAGCAGGCTCTCAATTGTATTTAATGTTATTTACCATGCAAAATGCTTTGAAAAACTCCATCTGGGCTGGTATGCAGCAGAGCATTTCTTCAACAATATGGGAGGCAAGAGATTTGTGAAATCTGCTGCCAGATCACTTTATGGACCAGAATTTAGTTGAATTCCTTGTCTCAGTTTTATTTTCACTGACTTCAGTGTCTGGGGATCAGATCAAAGGCTCTCTATGGTTTTGGAATAAAGACTGGGGCTGATATTATCATCCTCTGTCATGACAGAAGTTTTCAATAGAAATAATAAAAAATCTGGAAGATAGACTATTTTCAAGATCTATTCACAATTAAAAACCACGTTACTGCAAGGTATTTCTTTGCTTCTCCATGCACAAGACACATTTCATTAACTTTGTCTTACTTAAATTCATAGAAACAGATATAAAAATAACAAATAATAAAAAAAATCTACCACTAAGAAAAGAAGACCTTTGCTCATGAGACTGAAAAGCTAAACACAATGCAGATGTTACCTGTAACACTTACTGCAAGACCAGAAAGTCTTAAGTCCTACAACATTGAGTGTAATCTACAGTTAAGGTATGCAAAGAGTTATGTTCTTGTCCAGTTATACAAATTTCTTTGGTAGTTATGAGATGGCAGATTGTTCTTAGGATATCTAGTGCGCTGTAACTAATGTATATACTATTTAGATTTATTCCAACAAATTAAAACTTTACCTTCAGCAACAGTCAACACAATCATCAGTCCAGGCATAATTCTAATAATATTTTTGAGACGGCAGGAAGAAAACCAGGTTAATCCTGTCTTGTTCTTTCACTCCAAAGTTACACATTTTGCATCCAGTATATGGTTATTTCATCTAGATGTTTTCCCAGCTTGCATATGAAAACTGAACTATGAAAGACTTTTGAAAGTTAAGATATATCTGCTGCTTCTCCTGTATTCACAAGGCAATTAACCTGTCATAAAAGAAACTGTGATTCATTTATTAGTGGTTTGTTGAGCTCTCCTGTGAAAAGTGTTCTGTTTTGCACAAGGAAATTGAAGATAAAATAAGAGTTTTGGTTTGGATGTTTACCTTGGAGGTCAGCTGGAGAACTTGATGCATCAGTTATTAGATGAAAAATGTACCAAAAATAATTGAAGAAAAAAATTAAGTCTGGAATCCTACGTTATGTCCTAATCACAATATTAAAGATTTCTAGTTTTTGTGTTTGGCCCAATGAATTATTAACCATTTTCTCCCAAATGGAATTGCATAAAAAGGAGAAAACTACAAGTCCCGATCCCCTTTTATTCTACCATCTCAATCTGCTTTTACCTTCAAAGTCTACAGATTTTTTGTTTGGGCAGCCTTCCGAGAATTGTGAAATTCAGTGCAAAAATATGCTTGTGGTGAGATAAGGCTTCAGAAGGTTGTCTGTCAGAAACAGAACCTGCAAAAGTTGACTTTAAAACTACAAGGATTACTCTTTATGCCTTATATGCCTTAAGGTAATAATTTAACCACCACTCTCTGCTTTTAACTCCATCAACAGAAGAAAGTGGTGCCTCCTGGCACTTAGCTTGGTATGCAGGAACTAGTTACAGGATGTGAATGAAGATATTTGTATTCATCATCTATTTACAAAGTCTACTAATCTCAACGGTTGTCAGTTACTGTTGATAGTGAATCTCATTCTGAAGAATGCATCTCTTCTCACAACTTGTTTGGAAAGTGGGCACTTAATGTACCATGGAAGATGTTGAAATCATAATCATTAGAAGATGTACATTATGTTGCTTAAACCATCTACTGGAACAATACTTAGGCCTTTTAGAGTTGCAAGTCTCCTTGGATGAATTAGTTATATGTGCAATAAATATGTGTCAAAGAAAGTTCCTGGAATATGAATATGGTGCCTCATTAAGATACACTCATTTATATACATTTAGAATTAAAATTTTGACTTTTCCTCTAAAAATTTACTTTCTCTTTAGAGAAATAATGTCTTAAAATCAATACCAAATGAGAATTCATTTAAGTGTACTGTTGAGATTCATTGCAGATGGATTAAAGATTATCTGCCTGCGCACCGAAATAATCACCCAAGTGTCTTTTGGCCTTTCTTGTTTCTAATGCCTCCCTGTCATATAAACAATCATTGCAAGTCTTTTTGCAGAAAATTTGTCTCATTTGTCATGTGTTTAGCAGTTCTTATTATGCTTTTGTAATTCCTAAGGAAAAGCTCAGACTACTAAAATTATTTGCTTGTCAACAAAATGCTCTTCAAACTACCAGCAGTTTTTCATGTTTCATAATGAACTGCTCAACTCTGTATAGCACCACACACAAATAGACGTTAAAAATTACAGCTGTGATGCAGTGCTTTTTCTGTCACATATGAAAATATTTGGTGGAACACAGTATAGGGTAACTAATTCTCAAATACCACATTCTTTCTATTCCTATTTGCTCTCGGTCTAGTACCAGTCTATACCCTACTCTCCTGCCTTAGGTATTTTTAATACATGATATTTTTTTTCTTTTTATTCATATTTTAAAATCAATGTGCTATTTTTTTTAGCAGAATTTAAAATCTTTGAGATTTGAAAGTTTTGTGCCCAGCTAAATGGAAAACACTGTGCAGAACTGAATAAAATAAGTGCGTGTTTCATCTGTTGAAATGTAAAGGTCTCTGATCTGATTGTTTATATTTGAGGTGGTTATCAAAGCTGCTTCTGCACTCTGTAGCTAGAAAGAAAGCACTTCTGTAAGATTCACTGCACTTTAAAGGACACTTCTCCCATACATCTGATAAATCACTCTCTGGAAATGCCTGACTTTCTCCGCCAATTACTGAGAGGGCCTAGTGCAATTTGCGTAGAGTAGATGTCTGATGACAGATACGCACAAGTGGTCAGATGAATCCTCTCCTATGAATCTGATTTTGCCGTAACTGACTCAGAGGTAGAAAAATATGTGTTTTGTAGGTTGAATGTGTTTTCTATAGTACTCCTCTCAATTTATAATACTGTAAATAATTACTCTATTAAAAATAGTCAGAGTACAACTCTGTAACCTGACATATAACTTCCTGAAATTCTGGTGAAATACAGAATGTAGCAGGAAAAATATGTCCTTCTAGGAGGGAATTATTTTTAATGTACCTGTTTGTGATAGAGCTATTGGGTAGAAGCAACCAGTTGATGAAATACCATCCTCTGCTTCAATGCATGTCAATATATTGTAAATAGATCACAGTGTGCCAAAATAAATTAGTAGAGATGTTGCAAATGTGTGCCTGGCTAGCACAGAAACTCACATGTGTATTGCTTTGTCATTAAACACTCTGTTCCTGTGGTGTTAGATGGAAAAGGAGGAGGATTTTTTTTCAAATATTAAAATCAGATATATCACTATGATGCACAGTCAACTGTAAATTATCTTTGAATGAGGTAGAAAAGCCAGAGTGGACAGTCAAATTGGGTCCAATCTGAAGTATCACTCAACACAAAGCAGCTAGAAGTACAGGAATTTGAATACTTCTTTAAAGTAGTACAGACTCGCAGAAAAATAATCTTTATGAGATCTTGGTTTTCTTCAAACAAATTAATTTCTTCCTCTACAGAACATATTCACAGACAAGTTATGTAGATTCCCTAGTGATTTAGTTCACATCCAGCAGTTCCAGAGCATTGTCATACAGAAAACACTGTCTCGATATCTATAATGGGATATCAGATAAATTTTTCAATGCCATCCTAAGCACTTTCTCTGGCACAGCATGCCTCCTCATCCATGCTGCTAAAGACTTTCTTGCCAAAGAAGAAGAGTTTTGTCTATTTTGGTGGCTGGAAGAAGAGTGTGATTTGTATCAAGCTCCTAAACTGCACTAGCATTTGTCTGGAGAGAGCTCATTGAAACAGACTACATATCTAAATGTATGCATGTTTACCTACTTCTGTAGAAATAGCTTCACATATAAGATCGAGACATATGGGCCCTCGGCAACCAAGTGCTTCTGGGGGGATGCAACTGGTCAGTACTGAATTAATGCTAATAGGCAATATAAAAAAACATTACGTGACTATTGCAGGGAGTCTTAAAAAGAATGCCAGACCTGAAAGGTACATTTTACTGCTAAATACCTGTAATGAAAGTGAATTACAACTAGTACACAGGGGAAGAAGGTATAAAAGACTTTCATAAAACAAGCTACAAAACAGTTCAGAGAACATAATGGAACAGTCTATACTTAAACTGAGCAAGATGCATACTTACAGGCCCTGTCTGAAAATTTAAAAGGGAATTTAAAAAAATTATATAAAAGGGAGAGAACAGTCTTAAGAAAGTAAAGAACAAATAATATGTACAGCTACAAGCATTCCAACAAGTGCTACTGAAATCCTGACAATATTTCATGGGTTAAAGACCCAGTCAATTTCTAATCACATGTACTTAAAAAATTCCTTAAGATAAAGAGAGTAACACCATCCTGATTCATCAGATGCTTGTATTTTTTAATCAGCCAGTGTAATTGCTGTAGTCAGCACAATGAGCCTGACTTGCCCTTGCACTGACAGCACTCCTGCCTTATGAGTGCTGTTCCACTGGGTTTAAACCAAATGGAACTCTAGACTATATGGTATTACTGACCACAAAATCTAATGCATCATTAAAATATTAATGCAAATGTTGGAAACATACCACTCAATTTCTCTCTGCTCTTATTCCTTCAGAAGATACTGAGGGAGAAATGTCACACATCATAGTAAAATATTACTGAACAGGAAGTAGAGGCCCCGGGCTGCAGTACTATTATGTACTTATTTATAAATATCTCCTTATAATAAACATCTTAGTTTTAGAAATTTAACATATAGTCTGATATCAGTGGTAACAACAGTAAAATATGACAGATCACACAAAGAATGCTGATTTCTAGTCTTAAAAACAATAAAGGAGAACTCTTAATTATTAATCTTCAGCAGACAAGTTATTCTTTATTTGGCCAATTGCAAATCAAGGGGGTGGGATGGCATGGAACTGTGGAATTGGCAAAACAAAAACTATTCATTTCACCATTGACAGAGCAGCTGTGGGGTGAGGAAAATTTCTCTTCTGCAGATTTATATCCCAAAGGCAAAATCCTGAAATAGAAAAGAGGGGCAAATGCTTCAGATTATTACAGCAAAATTAAACTAAATTAATGCACCAGGGACATCATTTGCCTAATTACCTTAAATCTGATTTGAGTGATTTATTTCATTTAACTAAAGGATATACGAATACTTTTGAACTACTTGGTCTGGGTTCATCTTATAGTCAACAGAGAGAAACACATAATACTCAGTCAGAATTGAATGGATCTGGTTTAAGTGTTAACTGTAGACTAAGATGAAACATAATAGAAAGCAGAATCACAGCCACTGAATGGTTGAGGTTGAAAGGGACCTCAGGAGATCACCTAGTGCACCCCCTCTGATAAAGCAGTTTCACCCAGAGCAGGATGCATAGGACCATCTCCAGGCAGATTTTGAATATCTCCAGAGAAGAAGACTCCACAACGTCTCTGGGCAGCCTGTTCCAGTGCTCGGTCATCCTCACAGTAAAGAAGTTTTTGTCATGTTCAGATGGATATTCCAGTGTTCCAGTTTGTGTCCTTTGCCCCTTGTCCTGTCACTGGGCACCACTGAAAAAGAATCTGGCCCAGCTCTCTCAGATGCTCCTCACGAGAGAGATGCTCCTGTCCCATCATCATCTTCAGAGCTCTCCACTGGGCCCTCTCCTGTAGTTCCTTGTCTGTCTTGAGATGAGGAGGCCAAAAGTGACACAGGATTCCAGATGTGGCCTCACCAGGGTAGAGCAGAGGGGCAGGATCACCTCCCTCTATCTTCTGTCAATGCTTTTCCTCAGGATACTATTTGGCCTTTTTGGCCACAAGGCACACTGCTGGTTCATGGTTAACTTCCTGTCCACCAGGCCCCCAGGTCCTTCTCCTTTCGTCTGCAGAATGAAAAGATTGTCTATACAGGCTACTCAGATATAGCAGTGTACATTTAGTCAGATTACTACATTCTTTGAAGGAGCCCATCTGAAACAAAATCACTGAAAGGACATTATTCATACTACAAGAAGGCAAGAAACAAAAGCTGGTGGCATTTTTCTACTATATGTTTGTTAAGCACCTAGAACAATGACATTTTCTCACTTAAGCCTCATTTGAATGTTAGTTTAATGAGAATAAAATAAAACAGTAATATAATATGCATATGATATAGGTACTTAAATTCCCTAAGAAAATGTCTTTACTTTACTTAGAACATGTATTTGCTTTTGTTCATGTGTTTACTTTAATGTATACAACTGTACATAATTTCCTAGATGAAATTTTCCATTTTGTCTAGGACAAAAATTGTTCAAACTTCACTACAAAAATACTTTTTCCCCCTCTATTTCTTTTGAAAGATTTTATCTAGGAGGCTTAATCATCTGTCACTACAAGGAAGAAGTGCTAGTACTGAAATATTGTTAAATTTAATTCCTACTGCAGCACTTTACTGAAACTTATTGGTCTTAAATAGGTGCTAGTTTGAAATCTGAAATTGGATTCTGGAATAAATAATCAAAATACGGTTCTCTTCTTATTGTCTGAGTTGTGCACAGAATCTAAGATAAAGATATCTTTATTAGATTTTGAAGAATAGAGAGTCTTTTGATTAATGCTCAGATGAAAAGAGCATTTGAAAATATGGGAGTGACAAGGTCACTTGTGCTATAGTATTGAATAACCTATCTGGGTAATGGGAGGAAATGTTGTTTCTGTGGGCTATCTACAAAGTATTCCCAGTGCCAAACTACATTAGATGCTATAATGGATAGTAAGGGAGGGTAAAATTTGTCAAGAAAATGAGGCAGCCTGGACAGAAACCAAAAGTCAAGATACAAGCCCTATAATTAAACAACTGATTTATTTTACAAATTCTATTTTTCAGAACCTTTAACAAGGTTTTCAGCAAGAGACGAGACATGCCTGAAACAAGATATTTTCAAACAAGGACATAACCTAAACAACTATAGTTTTTATATGGAGTGGGGAAACTATAAGAAAGAACTAAATTATTCCATTTCTGCTGTGTTACTCTCTTCTCTGACCTCAAGCACTGCTGTCCTCCCCCTCCCAGTATCTAATACACATTGTCTTTTAAAAAACCGAAAACATGTATGTTGGTTTCCTCCTGTAGAAATCTTACTTAGATAGGAATGACTTACTTTTAAAGGTTTGAGAGGTTTTCTGAATAAGATCAGAACCTGTATGATAGTAGTGTTTTTTCAGCAAACAGCTGAGATTTTGAGCATTTAATCAACTCTCAGAGAAAATTTTTTTTCTCTCTGTAGATGGTGTTTTTAAAAATATTTTGTTCGAACATTAGTTTCATGACTGCACTTTTAAAACATTGTTGTAGAATAACTTTTTCTGGTGTTCTCAACTGTTTTGACCTCACAAGAGCCATTCCACAATTCAGGAAGATTTACACGGCACAGTTTGATTTTCAGCTTCTTTTTTCTTTTTTCTTCTTCTCTTTTACCAGATCACATCCATAAATACTCAAGTGAAATGCAAAAAAAAAAAAAAAAAAAAAAAAAAAAAAAAAAGAAAAAAGAAAAAGTGAAAGGCAAATGAAAAAGAGTCTGTCTAATACAATTCTTCAAATTGCCCATAGCTGACTTCTGTATTTTTTGTGGCATTTAGTTGTGCAGTCTGTGAGATATAGTCAATTGAAGCATAATTGATTAGATAACCCTTCTCCCACTTCCGTAATAATCCAGCTGCCGCAGGCCACCCATATACAAATTATGTAGCACAGCAGTAGATCAAACATGGTTATTGACAGAAGCTATGTTGCTATGTCAAATCCACAGAATTTAAACATAGTGAGAATCTAAGAAGGATGGCTATTTTGAGGGATTGCAGCCACTAGTTATAATGATCTAAAACAGATATTTAACTTTATGTTTTGTGATGTGAAATAAACATAGAGACCTCTTATCAATGCGGGTCCATGGAAGAAAAGCTAATGGGGAAAATGATCCCCAGTCTCTGCTGAAATGCTTCCTTGTGCCTTCCTGTGGAGTACATGAGTTCCCACGGCAGAAGCACTAGATGTTTTCTATTCTGTATGGCATATTAATATTTCAGGAGAATCTTTGCTTCAGTTGCTCTATCCAGACAATATATCAATCCAAATTCTTACCTGACACAAATCTTGAATGCAGTTGAGTTTCACCAGATTTTATTTTGTCTCACAAAATTCCCCTGTCCTTTACTACACTGTGAATCATCTTTAGCTATATTAGAAAAAATTATATAGCTGATATTCAAAAGAAAAGAAAACAATAGGGTAATTGAGTAGTATTTAATGAAATACATTAGTGAAAATTCTTGAATTTATTTTTCTAAACTGGTTTACAGAAAATCTGCTGGCCACTAGAGAGTCATATTCACTCAATTTTTCACGAGAAAAAAGGGAATATGAAATGCATGTCACCATAAATCACAGATTTTATAATGACACTAAACTGTTATTAGACTAAAACATTTGTGTAATTCTGGCATTCTGTTGGAAAAAACTATGCTAAGTGATACTTTAGCTTACCCTTGAACCTTCTAAGAAGGTTATTGTCAGTATGTTTTTAGGCTATAAAATAAAACATTTGAGGCTACAAAGTGCAAATAGAGTAATAAATGCTTATGTTACAGGTATGATTTTCCTAGAGTTATGTCTAATCCATACAAAATAGTTATTCTTTGACTTTTAGTATTAAAATTATTTTTATATTAAAGAAAACACAACAACATCCTGTTTAGTGATTTCAATTACTCTCAAAATATAATTAGTTTAGTGTTTGCGGGTTTTTTCTTCATTAGTAATTAAGTTTGAGTTATATCAAAAGATTAATCCTACTATTTCGGTGATGATTTTATTCTCCATTATTTGAAGGTATGAAAAAGGCAAAGTTTGTATTTGATATGCAACTTCATTTAGCTCTGTATGCATTTTAACAGCTAAGTGAAGCTCTATGACTCACTGAAGAACTTTGACCTTACCCACCATCCAAGGAGCCTAGACCAAGAGCAAGACAGAGAAATGGAGTAAAAACCTCACATTATTTGCCAGGGGATAAAAGGCACATGTGGAAATAATTAGAAGACAATCAAAAGCATTTTACTTTCAACTTAGAATATTACTGTACATAATATATACGTTAATTTTTAACTTAAACAGAAAATCCCGCTAGTCTGATATAATAAACATAATAACACTCTGTCAGAATGTTTTCAGCTATGTGTCAGTTTACTTGTAGATTATTTTCATTACAAATACAATAGGTATATCTTGTATTTCATGGATATATATTGTCAGTAACTGTTGTAAAAGGGTAAATGTTTGGTACAACTAAATAAGAAATTACTCTCCTGAAGTATAAAAATAACATATTTTGAAATTCCATTGAAAAAATGATTCTTTTGCATTACATTAGACTTCTAACAAGTACTTTCTTATATCTTATATCTTATGTCTTTTTTATCTCAGAATAATTATATAAGAGATAGTAAAGCTGGTAAGTAAGTATATAAGACTGCAGAAGCAATTTATATAATATTTTTAAGACCTTTTGTTAAAACAACCAGATCCAAAAGGGACATTGTTATGTTTGAATTGCAAATATCTTAAAGGTTCCTTGCTGTTTCCAGGGATTATATAAAGACATAGACTGTCAAGTTCCTTAAGACCTGAAAAAGATGACTTAGGCGCTTAAACAGGAACTCGGACTCTGAAACTTTCTCTTACTTTTTTTTTTTTTTTTTAAATTTTCATTCTGGTGAAAATAGCAGACTTCTCCTTTCTGTGAAGAGTGAGCATGAAAGAGGCTGCACATACACGCTGTCAAGTCCCTGAGGACAGTAATGGTCAGGACTGTCCCTGTCCAGCCTCTTCAGTGTCTTCCTACACCCACCCACAGCCCGGGACCCCATTTCAACCCCCAGGGCTTTAAGAAATGTAAGTACTGGGGTGCAAATATCCATCTATCCCTAGGTGTCTCAAGATTTCTGTGGGGAGGGTGCATCACTCAGTGCAACCACACTTCAAATGGGGTAACCCAGCCACAACTTCTCCCATCGGTGGAACTTCTCTTTCTCTCCCAATTAAAATTCTGACTTGCAGAAAGCTGGAGGTGTTCATCTGCATTTTTCTGTACTTATATTTCCTGTTTGCCTCAGAAGTGATTTCCATATAAAGATCATACATCATGATTTCCTATTTTTATCCATTTTGAAAACTACTTCATGGAATTCAATAGGAAAACTAGCTAGTTTTGCAGCACTATATTATGCAATTAGCAGTTCCCTACATCTACTGAGTTTTCAAAACTGACAGCCTTTTATAAAACCTTTTATCCTTCAATCTGCAAAGAGAAATGCTTTTGCAGGGAAATCTAGTGTGAGTCAAATATATGGCTGAAATAACAAGGAGAAAAAAAAATGTACAGTATGAAAAACACAGTCAACCGTTTCTTTGAAATGCTGAATTTTAATTACTATAACTAATTATAATCCTGCTACATTCCTCTCACATTACAGATGTACACTGGGCTAATGTGGATTAAGATAAAGTGCTTCAAAAAAACAGCAGCAAAAATAGCATGCAATCTCATGTTTATAGAGAGAAATAGAGAACTGTTCCCTAGCCTCAGCTTTTGACATCCTATTAAATGCCGTGTCTTTAACTGAATGACTAGTTCCATATATAGTGACATACTAGTTCTTCAGTGAATGCAGTAGCCAGAGGAACTCTTGCTTTGTGATAAATAACCATTTACTTAATACCAATGTCTTTGAACTGCACTATGAAGCATGGTTCATCATATCATCATGTTGTGCTCTCTTCCATCCCTCAAATCAATAACTTAAAATTACTGCTATATTTTATACATTAGTTTTGTTTTGTTAAGGGTCATTCACTGCTAAATAGTAGCAATCTCTACTAAATCAAATATCTTGTTGCTTTTGATAATCTCTTCAAAAGAGTAAGAAATCACTGTTACAAAAAATGAAGCAAACAAAATTTTGGGTTTAGACATTGTTTACATATTTAGAAATGTCATTCTTTCAGTTGTATACTTTCATCACTTATTAAAAGTTGTATAGTCTATGTTAGACTCATTCTAGTAGTATTAATATGTTTCTTGAAATTATTTTTCTTCAGGTACACTAAATTCTTAAAGAATAGTATAGACTACCTGTATCTATGAATTTCCTAGTTTGGAATTTAACCTTCAGGGCTTTGCCAATTCAAGATATTACTACATGTGTACTTTTTAGATGAGCATAATCTTTAAATTAATGAAATAAGATGGATTTTATAGATTCTGTATCAGTTTACAACTATCTGGAAGAAAACATATTGCTTTTTAGGTAGTCAAAGAGAAGAGAGACATCAAAATAACAAAACAAAAATTATATTTTTATTTTTGATCATAACTGTCCTCCACTTTAAATTATAGTTATGAGGAAACTTGAATGCAGGATGGTCTTATCAACTTGATGCCTAGATTGTACCCATGTTCTTACGATGGTCCAAATTTGGAAGATAGTAATCCAGCTTTTAAGTTCTGTGGGGAAGCTGTTCCATTAAGTATGGTTAATCTCAAACACAATATATTCAACATCAAGACCATGTTCCCTTTCATTAAGAGTAAAACAATTAATTGGTGAAACTGTTAATGGGGAAGTTGGAACTGAGCTGTAGAATAGCAGAGAGTTATTTGGCAAATGCTTTCAACACAGAACAGTGAATTATGTACCAGGTTAGCATGAGGTGCTACGGACAATCTGCTCCTCATTTTCAAGAGTTCTCTATTCTTAAGACTAAAAAAATTTTAAAGTATATGGCCACTTTACGCTTCTTTGCTTTAGAAGGGCTGCTGTACACACAAGAATGAAAACCTGTGATACAACAGAAGAACCAATAAAGGATACCTCATTATCCTAGCTGTGGTAAGAGAAGTTCAGTATTCAAAGGACTGCTTTTACGTTGGCCACTTAGGAAGTCCTGGACAACACACATGGCAGCTCTGGGAGATGGGAAGGTCTAGATCAAGGACCTGACTGCCTGGGCAAGAACGCTGCAACAGATTAATGTCTAACACCACAGTGTAGGGAAACAAATACAACCCAAGGTAAGAGTTGGAGTCTGGCCTTCACAAATCTGGGAGCACAAGACCAAGGGAATTTTTAAACTCAGGTTCCCTAGACTTCGTAAAAAACAACTAGGTTTGTTTTCTACCACTGAAAGTCTATTTCCATTGAAGGGAAGCAAACTCTTCCAGCTCTTGTAGAGACTAGAAAATTTATTTAAATGAATCAATGAAGTATTGCAAATCGCTTTGGAGGAGGACAGAAAACTGGTGGAACATGAAACATCTGGGATATAGTTTTATCTTCAGAATGCCTCTTGAATATACATATGTCTTACTACTGGCAAAAAATACTTCTGTATAATTTCTTCCTCCATAGTGATGGATAATCATTTTCTAAAGCTCTCTGGGTCATCGTCTGATAGGTGAATCTGGGCAGGCTTCAGAATTCATAATTTTCCTCTTTATGTATGATCCATTGATAAAAAAATTGATGAGATCGAAAAAGATCTGTCACCATGTTGTGGTCTCAACAGCATAACAATTTTAATTTGATTGTGGAGCAGAGAAAGAAAAAGTCACTGCCTTGTCATGAACTGATATCAGAGCTAGCTACAGAACCTTTTTCACAAGTGCTTGTGCAGTGTGCCTACCATTACAGCACAGTCCTTTGGACATATTTGATACAATTAACTGAAGAATTCTTTTTTTTTTTAGGACCTTCAATACTACTTTTCAGTACTAAAAATTGTTCAGGGTGCGAACTGGACCTAATTTACGTATTTAGAGCTCTCAACAATGTACTCCTAACAAGGACGTGATAACATGAGGAAATATTCATGATGGTAGATCTGCACAATTCTAGAGGTTTTTCTTTCTCTGCAAGTTTGTTTTAAACCCATTATGGGGCTTTTTTAAGGATATAAAGTATCCTTAAATATACTTACATATCCTTAAGTATAGAAAGTATCCACAAGCATTGGGCTAGATTTGTGCCATTTAAAGCACACCACCATGGTCCTTCAAAAGCCCAGGTTTGCTGAACACAATGTGCATAGACTAATACTTTGACAATCTCACAGCCCTTTCTTTGCAGCATTTAGGGATTTTTTGTGCTACAGATAACTTGATCTGCAAGAAATCTACCTGGAACAAGTCCACAATTCTACAATCCACAGGATTTCTCATTCTGTATCATTACGCCTATCTGTTCCCCACTACTAGATATGAGAGAGTCTCTCCCTGAAGAACAAAAATTGTTGTGTGGATGGCTGTATTGCAGCCTGAAATGTGTGAGAGGAGTGAAGGAAGGTCATTCCCTTAGCCTAAGGTAAGTGAAACAGACATTCCCTGAGAATGACTTCAAAGGTTCAGTCGAAAAAGATTCTGGATTCATTGGTTGGATTTACAATTTATTATGATTTCCTCCCACAATAAATGTAGGCTTTTTTTTTCCTAACTGTCATTTCAGCAAACATAGCCTGGGGTCATGTTTTCATGTTTTCTTCTTTTCTAGGAAAAGGAAAAAAAAAAAATAAAGGGAAAGGAAAAGGAAGGCTGAGGAAATGAGATCATGAAAGACTGAAGTCACTGAGAACCCCAAGATGAAGGTTTTATAGTCAAATTCCAGACCAGAACACTGCCTTAAGGGAACAATCAATAACCAAAATCTCTTACAGAAATGAGAAAAACTATCTTCCTTTCTGCCTTTGATTTTCTGGGACTAGCCTGATGTTTCTTTTCTACAGTTCTCTTCCTATTGTAACTCCTATTTCTTAATCAAACTGGGAAAATAAATCTGTAAGAAAGGAACATTGAATCAAGAAGGTTTCCACATATCTTAAATTATATTTAATTACTGGTATTCTATCTATATTATGGTGCTTTCAAAGAACTTGCTTGTCATGTCCTTCATAGGAGAGTAGGGCTAGAAGGAATGCAAACTGTAATATTCATGGAGATGGGGAGGAAGCAGTTTTATGTCCTACTCTCTCCCATGAGAGTGTTTGTGTCTCAGAGGGTTCCTGAGCTGTATCAGATGAAGTTATATCTCTACAGTCCTTTAATCAAATGTAAGGCAAATTACTGTGACTTGACCCCATCTCTTCCTTGTCATATCAAAGCAACAAAAGGATGCTTGAAACACTGCTAACCAAGCAGCATTTGCATCCATTAAAAATTATCATAAGCAGCTGAGAGTATCCATCACCACTCAGATCAAAGGGCTTTTTATTATTGAGAAATATCTGCACGCTCCCTCTGCTGCTCTGATCAGGGGGGCTCAACAGGAACAAAGTTCTATTTTCCAAATCACTGGCTAAAACCTCTAATACCATAATTCAAAAAGTCCAGATTGCTCTAAAAAAAAAAAAAATTAAAAAAAAAAAAAGGAGAAGAAAACTGTAGATGGAAAAAAGTGGTCAGTCCTCTGATAGTGGATTTCGCTGTGTGCAATGCTGTTCATAAAATGCTGTGCCTGCTGTTTTTATAATAAGATGACCTTTTCCACTGCAAAGACACAGCTATCACAACCATTAGTAAAGCACTAATGAATAGCCTCCTATTCAAACAACAGCAGCAAAGCAGGAATCTCATATCTCCTATGTCCCTTTCACCTCACTGAAGTGTGAACTCTAGAACCTCACTGAAACCAGAACATTTTGAGGAGAGGATTTGCAAGAATGTTACTCAGAATCATTCCTGCAACAAAATTTTAAATTCTCTGGCTTTTAATGTTGTTGGGTTTTTTTTGGGTTTTTTTTCAACTATGAATATGCTTAACACATCTGAGAACAAGTTACTATTTCTGCTCTTATTGTGCCTAGGAGCCATGATCTAGGTTAGGGACTCACCAACTTAATACGCAGCAGTGAAGATAAATGACCCTGATTGATCTTGTGCTGCCATTTCTAATATCATGACTCTCTTCTGTCAGACTTTGCCATTCCTGAGGGGTATGAACCCTCAATAGCTGATACTAGGTATCTGCTCAAAAGTGATAATGACTTGAAATGCTGCATTATTCAGACGTCTACTTTTTTTATGACATGGGACAGAAGACTCTCTGTAGCCCAGATTTTAGAAATGTACATCATATTCTAACTTCAGTTGATAAAAGTAGGGTAGCATATTTAGTTTGTGTAAAGTCTTGTCAGCCAGAAATTGTTTTGGATTTAGCTGTGTATAGAAAAAGCTTTTCCCTAATACCCAGGTACTGTGTAAAACAGGCTACAGAAAATCTCTCCTTTTTGAATTTTCACTGTTGGTAAAGAAGAGTCTGTAGTAAAACATTTATGTTATATGACCTGACCATTTGTAGGCTCTGAGGTTTTCTTCAAAAACACTTCTATTCTCCTAATGAGATAATTCTTAAATTGAAAAATTACCCACCAGAGTAAGTCTGTTTATGTAAACATATAATTTGACTTTACAAAGAAAATAAGAGAATGAAAAGTATATCTTCCAGGGCTATGAAATGATTGAAGAACCTAAGATATGCTCTCACTGTAGTTAGATAAGTACTTCAGGAAACCCACAACTTGCAGCAGCCCGTTGCTCACCTCTGCCCAAAATGTTGGGCTGCTCCCGAAAGGAACACAGCTGATTGTGCAGGAGCAGCCATGCCTGTGTTTCAAATATGGAAATTTTCCAGAGCGTGGTTTATAGCTTGATTTCGTGGATGTAAACCATTTATTCCTGCTAAAAATTTCAGACATCAGTATTGTACAATAGTGCACCTCCTGGTTTTTAACCTGTTAGAATGAATTCAGAAAAGTTCTGTACACTTAATGACACAAATAAACATCTGGTTAAAATTTCAGAAGAATCAATCCAGATGAGATCACAGGTTTTCATAGGTGCCAGTGAAAAATCTGAACCTTTTTGTTTATTGTTAAGCATTTTTATATATATATTCAGCCCAAATTTTCATATATGTTTTAGCACTAAACCCCTAATAATTTGAATGAGAATCAAGAGCTTAATTACCTGTGAAAGAACTAAATTTCTGATTTGCTTTTGAAAATAAATACGAAACATTTGCAGCATAATACAATATAATATAATAATGTATATTATATATATTAGTAGGTACTCTTGACATTTTTACACAAACAGGCTGATGTGTTATAACATACATGAAGATTTGAAAGTATTCTGACGCTCAGTGAAAGTTATTCAACTTTTAACAGCTCAGTTATATCAATTCCTCCATTTTATTGGTGCTATGTTCTTCTTCACTCCATCAGCTTTTTATCTCATTTCTAACACAACTGATATCAGAAGTCACTACTCTAGTCTACTGTTTTTAATTTGCCTATAAATTAAGCTGTGAAAAGGATTTTAAAATTTTTGATTAAAAGCACTAAAGAATGTTTCCAGAAGGAGACAACTGTGCTAAGCTTCCTTCCATAAAGAAGTTTTATAAGTAGGTCATAAACCCCTGAAATTAAGTCAGAAACGCTGACAGACCCCAAACTTTTAGAAGCTCTGTAAGCTCCAGTCTAATCATCTTCTCCCAGAGGGGGAAAATCTTTTTCTTGAGACTAAATTGTAGACTGTAAAATTGTTGTTTTGTCACCTAGAGCTCTGAGTATACAGTAAAGAAATGTACAGTAAAAAAAAAGCAATGTGTTGTTACCATAGCAACTACAAGTCAGAAAGATATCTTAAAATGTCTTTTTCTTCTAAATTTATCCTTTGAAACATTTCCCAGTCTTGCTTAATTATGTTACACAATATAGCTTTCGTTTGTTAGCATGGGTCAGAAGACCTCTGAAACTACACTGGAGTTACTGGAGGTAAACAGATGTGAACTAATGAGAGATTTGTCACCAGTGGACCTTAGACATACTAGGGTATGGAAAAAACTACATACAATTCCACATCTAAAACTTTTATCTTAGAAGCCATATCTGTGTATGTATGTGAACAAATTATTTTATGTAATCCTTTTCTAAGAAAGGACCAATTTTTTTAGAGTTTGGGGTTCTTTTAATGTTTCAAAATGATAACATGATTGTTATGACCTTTATATGAAATCTTTATATTTATCAGAAAGCTTTGACAGAAGAAATTTGTGGGACTTGCAAATTGTTTGTATATCTGGTATGGAATTTCTCAGTTATGGAATTTCACTTTTATGTGTGTTCATTTTGTAAGGAAAAACAGTATGAAATAGATTACTGTTAAACATTATTTTTGCCCATTTCATATTATGAACTACACATCATTAGAAAACCGAGGTCTTTAAACTTTTGTTTCACTTTGTTTTATGTGCAATAAAGCCAGAACAGAGGATCCTGTTGCAGTGGTGGAGAGTAACTAGAAAGTAACAAGACATACAAAAGGCCATTGAGGCTGCTTTGCAGTAGAAGTGACAATTTGTCTCTGATATACTGATTGTTGCTCTAGTACAGCTGCAGTACCATGGGAGTTTATTCTGTGCTACACTGGGAAAAGGTACACTTGGGAAAAAAAAAAGAAAACCACCAAAAAACTTTCAGCCCTACTGTGGCTCTTCTTGAAGGCACGCTAACTAGCCATAACTTTGAGATTTTATTGTGCATCCTCCGTTACGTTGAAGTTTCATGGATTTTCAAACTTGCTTGCATGTGTATATGTATATTGTTCTGTTTTCCTTTTACTTTACTATTTTCAGTTCACTAAATTTTATACCATAGTATAAGTATTTCATGTTATAATGAAAACTATTACTCTGTGTTTTCTAATTTATTTGCCGAATAGACCAGATGTGTGGTTGATGCCCATCTCTTTGATGAGATACCTGTAATCAAATGGAGATTCTGTGGTCTAAGCTTGCATTAACAACAAAGGATGGCCTACCAGAGGCATCTTTTAGTGAAAGAGTGAGGATGCAATCAGTTTTTAAAAAATATAATTAACAGCTTCAGATTACTTCAGCCAAAGAATCAACATAATACATTAAAATCCATCTCATATTTTCAGTGCAAAAATGTGTCTTTCTTTCTTTTAAAAACTTTTGTGAAACAGATCTATTCCCATTAAATCAGCTTGTTAATCAGAATTATTTGGTGTCCCTTTTAGGCTAAGTCGTCCCTAGCAGCAAATCCACAAGGAGGGCTTTCATATCTTTGTAGAACCTAAAAAAAATCAGAACATCAGAAACATCAGAAATCCTGCTTTCCTCTCCATGGCCACTGAGAAATTTAGCCCTTGAATTACTGTTCTGGTTTCAGCAGCTTTTACGTGTTGTTTTCCCTTCTCCACCCCTGTACATGCCTATAAGAAGCCTTTCTGATTTAAGTTATCCTGCTATTCCAAGTAACATGATTTTTACTGTGTTTTTTATCACCTTAAAACAATTGTTTAAATTCTTTTGTGTTACATATTTACAGAAATTTCCTCTGGAAAAAACAAAGCAAACAAAACAAACACAGCCAAACACGTACAGACATACAAATACATACACCACACACACATACATACACCAAACAAGCAAACCAAATATCTCAAAAAACCAGCTTTCTTTCCTCCTGCAGAGCTACATGAAGTCCAAAGGTCAGGTAGCAGCAACATGTGGCTCTGTTCCTAAAGCTGTGTAAGTGAACTTCAGTGCCCATCTTGCAACAACCCCCTGCTAATATTAGAGAAAAATTTCATTACTTACCATCAGTGCAGATTTCTCATGCTCATTCTGGAATATTCAAGACAGAAAACAAGACGAACTGTCATGGAGCATAGGAACAACTAATTCAATATGCAGTTTGGCCCCAGACAATCAAACTCATGATTTCCCAATCACCCTAGCATCTCCCTTAATCCTGTTAGTTCATTTCTTTAAGAGTTTAATTCTGCTTTCATTCTCTTATATTTATATTATCTACTTTATTTACTTACTTTTCTCCCTTTAGGCACATTAGTCTGCCTAAAAAACCCTGACTATGAAAGTATGATTAATATGCTATTAGATAAGATATATGCCCAGAACATCAAGGAATAATTGCACATATATAGCAAACCAAACATATTCCTAGTGCTATTTTGTGGTTTGCAGAGATAAGTATTAAAGATAATCCTGATTATTATCTCTGTGTTGCAAACCCTATAAAGAGCTTTGAGCAAAGTATCTGATAGAAAAAAAAGGCTTAAATACAGAAACTATACAAACACTAAGGAATATCCTAGCATTAAAAAGGTAAGTATTTTTGCAAATAAAAATGAAAAACTTAAAAATTTAAAGCAAGTAGTCATTTAGGATAAAAAAAAGCCAAGGGAAGTAAGCCCATATAATATTGATTATAATTTACCTTCAGACTATTTTTAGAAGTTATGCCATCTATATAAAATCTTCTGCACAAATCATTTTTTCATCAAATTAAATATTTTTAATTTCTAGTTACCATAAATAAATTAATACAATGTAACAGTTGTATATTAAATGCTAGCAGAACATTTTCTGAAATTTGGGTGTAGCAAGCTTGCCATCTACTGATCAACAGATCTTTGTTTACATGACATTTTTGTATACCGTATTATTTAGTTTCAAATTCTCTTTATATGATGAATCAGTACTTGTGTATTTAAATAAATCTGTTTCCAGTGCCTCTGAAGGACAATACAAGGCCTCAAAGGTATTGTACTGGTGGATCAAAGATGAGTTCCTGAAGTACTTCTTATACCCATTGAGGAATTTTTCACTGAAAGACATAATTTTATTGAGTATTTGGGGAACTCACTTGGCTTCTCCTAAAGTATATATTCCTAATTCACAGATGCTCTCATGAAGATAAAACATTATTTCATGAATACTATGGCAAAAGCAAAAAAATACAATTTTTAATTTCAATTCTTTCTATTTCTCAAAGAGAAATTCACTTGTCCCATGTCATCTGCCAGCTTTGCCCTCATTCCAACCTTGTCAGTGCATAGTGGGAAATTGCAGAAAATCCATATGTCCAGAGTATTTGGTGTTGCACACCCTCATGTTCCACTCAGATGGGTTTAGACACAGAAGTTAAAATCCACAGTTGTATGTACAACAAAGAAAAGTCTTTACTCTTTTGTAAGAATCTGTCTTATGGGTTAGCTTAACAATCATCATTATTGCTGTATAATTTTTCCCTTTGCCACTATCAATTAATTTCATTCAATGTTGAATTATAGCAGTATGAATAATAGAGCATGGAAATGGACAACCTGTGACTAAGACAGTGATTGTACTTTAAACAGTGATTTTTTAAAAAAACAGTATCTTTTGAATGATTTGAAATTTTGTGGACCTATATTAAGCATATATTGCCTTCAGAATGCGTGAAAACATAAAACTTCTGAAATTTATGAACCAGAGCAAGATTGAGAGGAAAGAATATGCTCTTTCCAAGATCATGAGAAAGTTTGTCTTTCAACCTAATTCAATTTATACCATCTAGACTCAGTGGCAGGTTATTTTTCCACACAGTTGCCATGTAGATCACGTCTGTAACTTTTCTCTTTTTGATATCTGCCTTGCTTCCCTGCTGGATAATAGTCTCCATAACTTCATTATTTAAAGTTTTATTCTAATTTCAATTGTACTGGCATAAATCAGGAATTATTTCAATTCAGTAAAGAATTTAAAATTATCTCTGTTAACCCCGAATTTAATTAAAGTGTTTTGCTGCAGAACCTCCTCTAAATAGGACTAAGATTTTAGATTGCATGGGAGTATAACCTAAAGGCAGAAAGTCCCAGAGACAGAATGATTTGTAGAGACTAAGGTATTTCAAGAGATTTGTCTGCAGAAATCAATAAGCTTTGTCAAATAAATTTCCTAGCTGGCATTCAAAATCTCTGCCACAACTACTGTACATGGCTTGGTTCATCTAGCAGGTTAAAAATCTGTTGTTTGGGAAGGAGTAGGAGGAACTCTGCAAGGTTTGGGATTTTTTTTTTTTTCCTTTTCCCTTGAAGACTACATTTCTATATCTCTCAGGAGGTGACCTGAAAGTACATTTCTGGGACCAGATAGGTCAATCACTATTCTGGGAAAGCCTCGAGTCTGTTGGGGCAGATGAGTCACAGCCATCCTGCATATCAGCAGGAATACATCCCAGCAGGACAGCTACGCCAGACTGCACTGCACCTCTTTACAAACACTGGCTCATCGCCTCATCCACACCTCAGCAAATGCCAGAGAAGCGGCACCCATGACACAGCTCTTCAGCCTCTGCTTTACTCTCCCCAGAATCCAACTGGCCTCATGGTCCTGCTGCCACCCTTGGTAAAGCTGCTTCCAAAGCATCCAGAAAGGATCCACAGGATGGGTGAGTTGTGAGGGAAGGTGATGGTGTGTGATGAAACAATAGCACTATTATGTACACGGCCACCTATTCCACACCTTGTGGAGTTTTTGAAGGAACTGTCTAGTTCACTACAAAAGTATATTTAATAGGAATAATTGGAGTTGATGACCTTCCCATAAGGAGATTAAACTAGTAGAGTCCTTCAAAAAAATCTAAGATTACATCTACTTTTCTGTGCCACCAGAATCAAAAGGAAATTCATAAAGGAACATAGTCTTACTGGGGTTTTTCTCTTCTTCTAAGCAAAGACAAAAGAAGGATTTACACATTAAATAGAACATATCTAAACTGAATGGCATGATCAGTCAGAAAATATTGTGCCATCAAAATAATAAGGCTGCATATATTGGGAGAAACATAAATAAGCCCAGCTTTCTGCATATTTTAAACTAGAGAAAGGTGGTGTTCTTTGTGTCAAAGTAAATTTAAAATAAACAGAATTTGATATTCATATGTATTTAAGCACAGGTATCAGAATGAGAGAAATTGAGGAAATATTACAGATAAATTTGATCTTTGAAAAGAAGCTTATTAAAAAGGGTCAACTCCATTTTTGTAAGAAAATATTAAGGCTTTAAAATAGGACAGCTAAGATGGAATATAGCACAATGCTAATTAAGTAGTAGATTCTAGTTATTTCTGCAAAGTTTAAATAGAAGATTAGGTAAATATGGGATTTGGTACTTTAGCAAAATTGCTCTAAAGTAAACTTTTACATTGATTAGCATTATAATTCCAAATATGACATTTCAGTAATATTTATGAGAGCATATTTAATTACACTACTTATGTAGATATAGCTTCTTTAAGCTCTCCTTATGGTATAATGCTACATACAGGTCTGAAAAATCAAATCTGTACAGACTCCTGCTTATTCTCCAAGCTCAAGTCCAACTTCAATTATGAAAATAACAGGAGTAACTTACTGAATTAGTCCTTTGTCTCAACTGAATTTGATGAAGCATCTCCTTACTGTTGCAAAACTTATCCAAGATCAAGTTACTTGGAATTTGAGGGGAGTGGGGGGCTCAGGCAATTCATTTTGCTGGATTTTGTTAGAAGTCATTGCACTGCAAATCTTAATGTAAAATGCATTAAAATATGTCTTCAAATAAGCTCATCCTATCTGATTATGACCCTTTTTTTCCCTCCTATAAATTTGTTTCCTAAACTTTCGAAACAGATATACTAAGAATAATTGTAGCTTAACTGGAGTGGTTAGATTGAAAAAGTTGATATTACTCTTTTAAACATGATTTTTGAGGCAATTAGCATTCTGCATGGTTTTATTTTTCCACATATAATTTAATCTCAGACAGCTGCTGGTATTATTCCTGGGAAATACTTCTTTCCTGCTGTTCAGTTAGAAAGATGAATATGTGGTTCTCTCCTTGCCTGTACAGTCTTATTCCCTGTGCCAAGTCTAGAAATTTACATCAGAGCTACTCTGTTTTTTCAAGCATAACATGTGTTCATTTATTCAATAGAGTGGACTAAATCCAGCACTATGTTTTCCTGGCTTTACCTATCTGTAATTCATACAGAAACTACTTTGAGGAAAGACACAGAGTAAACAAGCAGTAACTCAATATCATTTTATTTTTAAAAAGAATAGCAGTAAGAAAGCATTTCATGAATCACTGCAAGAGGTAGTTAAAACTGATGGTTCTTGTGAAAAACATAAATTTTAGGACTGGCTTAAGACCAATCTCTAAATAAAATAAGGGTGAGTGACAGATGTTAACCCATTCCCAAGGTGTTCTGCTGCTTATATTGGTACAGCAATTGAAAATAACTCACACGGTTTCTAGAGCATGAAGTATGGACCATAAGTTTTTTACAGCTCCTGTAAGTTATATCTGCTACTTCTAATCCAAAATATATACTATATTAGTTTTCCTTTTCTCTTCTGTTTTTTTACTAAGATTTCTATTATAAAATAACTTATACATGAATTACTGAATTATTTACACCTACAAGTTCCTTAATTAAACCTGTTAATTCATTAATGCATTAAGACATGCAATATACTGGCATATACCTAAATAAAATAAGACTAAAAAGTGTTTTATAGACATCAGATACTCAATAAATGTGATGCCAAAAGCTGAACAAAGATGGACCTGCATTGTTTAATTTTCTGTGATTGTAAATTCATATTTTTAAAAATCCTAGGGAAATTCAGCTCAAAACTTTGCCTTACTGCCAAATTGAAGCTAAATGTGTTTTTAAATTATGAAAAGCTGTAAAATTCTGATATTTTGTTACCACTAAATTATCTACCACAGAAAGGAAATATGATAAGGTAAAGCTGTACACTGTGTGTCCAATTTTGGTGTGTTTAGTCAAAATGTGTTTTTCTGTCAAATCAGAAGTGCATTATTTTAATCATATTATAGAACATGTGTGATATGTTTTCTCAACTACATTTGATTTTATCTAAAGTTGTAGTATCATATTGGAGCACAGAAATTCCTGAGTTATGATGTCTGCATAAACCATTGGGATTAGAAATTGGTTCCTCAGTCTTTAACTGAAGCCAGTGCAATCAGGGGTTGCCCCTTCACAAATCACTTAGGAGTGTACTTGATGTCCTGTTGCTTAACTGTGAGGAGCACCAGTAAAAAACATAGACTGTAAGAGCACTTTCTCACTCAAGACTGATACTTCTGTCCTTCCTATGAAACTGTAATGTATTAAAAGCCAGGTTTTCTTCACTATCCAATAGTGTATAAACTATATTTTCACTCTTCACGTAATTTGTTCAATAATTACAAAAAAAGGCTTTTGTTCCTTTTGGATATGAAATAACAAATGTTTCACAGGGTGCAATACAGTATAAAATTCTGCAACTGAAGCTGACAAGGTTTCTGATTAACATTAGGTAACTGTGCTCTTTATTTTATAGATATCGTCTGTATGTTTGGGTGCCCAAGCAAACTTGTATGCTGTTTTTGGTGGAAAAAGCTCTGGGTGAATATTGACCCGAAGAGTGACTGTCTCTGGAGAGTCATTTTACTTTTTCCTCATGAATGGAAGTGGAGTGAAAACAGGGTCAACGACAGAGGGTAATCATATTCCTAATCACTGAAGTTTGTTGCGTCTTAATTTGTAGTGGATAGGGAAACATCAAAGGACCAGCATCACCAAAAATCATTTATACTGCAAGTGACTCCAGCAATTAATTCCCAAAGACATTAAATTTTGTCCTTTTTCCATCTTCTAAAATTATATTGTAGAAGCCTATTTGTCCTGCAGTTGAGCACCTGTTTCAGAGTATATGGTTAAAACAATATGTGTACTTTTGTGTAATGAACAGAGAAATAAGAGGTTTAGACTTCATGAGATTAGAATTTTGCCCTTGACCCCTTATGGTCTGGAAGAACTACCAACTCTTCTGCCCCATGAAAATAATCTCTGCTATTTTCCTTCCCACGTTCTTGTAAGCCAAACATTCCTGCCCCAGAAAATTTCTGCATGGTTCTGTGTGTATAAGCACATGCATGTGCTTAGAGTAATATTTGCATGCATCATTTATCAAGCCCAAACTTTAGGGTTGGATATGTCCCTCACCAGTACCAAGCTGGTTTCTGTTCAGTAGAGACAAGATTATATTATGATACTTGGCATTTTAATCTTTCCCACATCTGAGTTTTCAGCTTCTGCCTAAAGAAGTTTCTTCCAGTTTTTTTTCAAATCTTCCCCAAAACATTTCAGTTTTATAACCAATAAGTAAAAATTCAAGTGTGACCATATTTGCAGTCATCTCATTTCTAACCCAGTTTTTCAGTGCAATTTTCTTGTCTCAGTAATTACGTCTAGTTAGATATGATGCAGCTGTAGAATGTCATGGGAAAAGCCCAACTAGAAGAAAATACTTACATAATCAGCAGAGAGGGAAAAAAAAAAAAGCAGGGACTGAAGTTCGACTTTACTGAGATGTTCCCAGAACTTTTGCATTAACTTTGACACTGTGTTTATCAAGCTAAAATAATTCAACTTGATAAGGAAGACAATTTATGAGACAAGTTTCTTTTTTTTGGTGCTGATTTTGGTACCAGTCACAATTTTTTCTCTAAAAGAGAATGGAAATTGATAAATATAGATATGGTTAATCACTATGGGCTCATGGAAAATTCTGCACTGAAGTAATACTAAGTAATACAGTAAATGGATTCATTGAATCCAAACATAATTCAAATCCTTAAAAAAATCAGCATGAAACATCAGACGGAAAACATCCTGAGGTAGCATAACCATTATTAATTATCTGTATTATTACAGCAGAGAACATAAATTTAATCTGAAATATTTTACTGACATTAGATATTATTTCATTTCTTCTCTAATTTATGTCATCCTTCCCCAGATGGACATTCTGAGTTTTTATCTCTGTCACATATCACAGAATATTCTGAGTTGGAAAGAACCCATAAGGATCATCTGGTTTAACTCTTAAGTGAACGGCCCATACAGGGATCAAACACATGATCTCGGCATTATCAGCAGCAGCTGGTCCAGTCTCGGGGTGTTGTGCATAGAGACTGACTGTGGCCATACTGTGAGGCTGGTAACAGTGGTGAACACACTAATACGCTTACACTGCAAGCTGGCTTTGCCAACACCAATGACACTGCAAGCTCAACTTCTGTACTAAAGTAAGAGAGGACCTTCAAAACATTGATTGACATAGATATTGTCTGTAAATGTAATTTTCAAAAGAGAAATTTTTCATTGAATTTTAGCCCTTAGAAGGCTTGTTAAATGGTCAATGGCGAGAACTGCTGGAGTAACAGTTCAAGTTCCCAGCCTTGGAACCCACAGACAAAAGTTCTCAGTTCTTAGCAAAAATGTACATCAGAGTACTTACTACCCAGAGACATCTAAGTTAAAGTTGAATGAAACTAGCTTGGAAAAAATTGTATGAGCAAGATAATTTTATAGCTCTTCAGTTTTTTATTATTTCATGTGTACATATTTTCAGAGTTGTACAGAGATTCAAATGTAAGCAAAAAGAGATGGGATATGTTGTTGAGGATTCTTTGTGGTGCCCCTCCGCTGCCTTCAGCCCCCCCACCCTAGTGAGTTTTGCATATGAATGGATTGCTCATTATTACATGGGAACATATTTTTGGTCCTGTTTCATTGTTCTTGCTCTCCTCCTGGCCAGAATATTCTTGTGTCCATGTACACAGCTCCAATAAAATAATAAAAATTATTCTCCTCCCAAAATAAATTACAGCCTTGTTGTTTGGAATCACAACAAGTGCATCAAAATTTCTTCAGCCAATTTGGAGGGTGCATTTTGCTTCCTAGATGAATGCTGTATGCACTAAAAAATCTGCATTCAAGCAACTCAAGTTTTATACAATTAGCTTATGCTAAAATTACAGTTTACTGTAATTTAAGTTTGTCTATGTTGCATTTGGGCTGTCATTTAATTTGCATCTTATCCACAGTGTCTCCCAACATTTTTAAAGGCAGCATCCCATGATTCATGAAGTCTATCTGCATAGGTCCTGTCCTTTCATCAGAGATCCTACTGCCTCCTTCTCACTCTATCAGCTCTGCTACAGATGCTGATACACAGACAGCAGGTCAGGCTAGGCTTGCCTCTCTCTGTCTCAAGATATTCAAGCATTTGCCCTGTCCTTCTGTACTGGTTGATCCAGGGGCAGTGCAGAGACATCTGAGTTCACCATGTAGGGAATTAACATGGGCCTGCCAGAACTAGTTTTTGGAAGGCCTTGCGGGTGTTGGTTGACATGAAGCTCAAAGTGGCCCAGCAACATGCACTCTCAGCCCAGAAAGCATATCAAATCCTGGGCTGCATCCAAAGCGGCGTGGCCAGCCAGGAGAGAGAGGGCATTGTCCCCCTCTATTCCAGTCTTGTGATACCCCACCTGGAATACTGCATCGAACTCTGGGATCTGCAACATGAGAAGGACACGGATCTCTCAGATTAAGTCCAGAGAAGAGCCATGAAGATGATCACAGGGCTGGAGCACCTCTCTATGAAGACAGGCTGAGAATGGGTGCTGCTCAGCCTGGAGAAGGCCCTAGGGAGACCTTAGAGCACCTTCCGATATGTAAAAGGGTCCTACAAGAGAGCTGGAGAGGGATTTTCTGCACGACCATAGGACAAGGGGTAATGGCCTTCAGCTGAAAGGGGAGAGGTTTAGATGAGTTATAAAGCAGAAATTCTTCCCTATGGTGAGACACTCAAGCAGGTTTCCCAGAGAAGCTGTGGATGTTCTGTCCCTGGAACAATTCAAGGGCTGGTTGGATTTACAACCTGATTTGGTGGATGGCATGCCAGCTCATGGTGAACAGGCTGGAACTAGATGATCTTTAAGATACCTTCTAACCCAAACCATTCTGCTTGAACCTTGTTTATTGCCCCATTCCTAATGTGCTTTTATCTCACAAAATAGACACTTCCTAACAATTGGAACCAAAGTTTGAATGTATATGCAAATATACATTGAAGGGAAACTACACAGCATCTTTTTTTTTATCATTTGAAAAATTAAAGTGTTAAATAAACTTCATAATAACTTTTATTAGATTTTGATCAGATTTTCTAGAGATGCTCAAGCAATATGTTAATGATTTTCCCAAGACTATAAAAAAAAGCAGAAAATAATCGTAGAAAAATAAAAGAGAGTTTTAGCTAAGGGCAGTTCTGGAAAGGATTTAATTGTTTTTAATATATTGATAACATAACTCTTAGCTTATTGATGCTTAAAAGTATTCTTTTTACTGCTTTCTGTCTTTGTAAATAACACACTTGAGACACTTGATTTTGTAATTTCAGCTTCAAAACATGAGCTGACTTTCATCTTGTTGTGTATTTGGTCTGACTGAGATGGAGATTTTTATCTGCAATATTTTTATTCCAGAGCAAATGCTGCATGTACTGAGGCCTTATTTCCTGGTGAGTGGCTGGACATCACCTGCTTGACGGAAAGTAGACACATAGTGGGGAACTTGTTGTAATTGTGAAGGGACAAGGGGTGGATTGTGTTTAAATTGTCCACTTTTGTTGACTCTGGGGTCAGTGAAGAAGGAGAACGAGGTGCTCCAGGTGCTGGAGTAGACATTCCCCTGCAGCCCATGGGGAAGACCATGGTGAGCCAGGCTCTTTCCTGTGGCTCATGGAGATTCACAGTGGAGAAGATATCCACCTGTAGCCCCTGGAGGACCCACATTAGAACAGGAAGATGCCTGAAGGGGACTCTGACCCAATGGAGCAGCACTTGTGACGCTGTGGAGGATCCACACTGGAGCCCTCTGTTCCTGAAGGACTGCAGACTGCGGAAGGGACTTATACCGGAGCAGTTCGTGAAGGACTGCAGCCTGTGGGAAGGACCCATGTTGGAGAAGTTCATGGAAGACTGCCTCGCATGGGAGTGACCCCACACTGGACTGACTGACTGGAGTGACTCCCCACACAGAGGAGAGTGTGGGGACTCATCCTCCTGAGGAAGGAGAGGCAGAAACATCTGTGCAAGATGAACTGACCAGAACCCTTATTCCACACCCCCTGCACTGCTGTTAGGGAGAAGAGAGAAAATTCGGAGTAAAGTTAAGCCCAGGAAGAGAGCAGGGGAGGGGACAGAGGGTAGAGAAAGGTGTTTTTAAGATTTGGTAGTATTTCTCATTATCCTGCTCTGATTTGATGGGTAATAAATTCAGTTGATTTCCCCAAGATGAGTCTGTTTTGCCCATGACAGTCACTGGTGAGCGACCTCTACCTGCCCTTTCCTCAACCCACAAGCCGTTCCATATATTTTCTCTCCTGCGTCCGGCTGAGTAAGGGAATGATAGAGCAGCTTTGATTAGCACCAAGAGTCCAGCCAGGGTCAACACACTACACCTGTAGTAATAAAATCATGTTAAGAATAAGGATGCTAGTTGAAAGATAGAGGAGTTTGAGATTTTCTTCAAAGCCAATGAAAGACTTTGGGGGTTTGCACTTTTTTATTTCTAAGTTGAAACTGCTGTGTGTGTGCTATGTGTGTTTTAAATTAATCTGTTAGCTAAAAGTCTTCAAGTCTTTTTTTCTGGTCTTGTTACTTGGAGATCAAAGTGAGCTCTTGAGTGATACAGAATCATAATTTATGTAAAAATTCTTAATTTTTTGAAAGCACAAAATGGACTATAAATGTTTTTCTCTCATTTAGCTTTGGGTATTAATATTTTATAAAATTTAATTATAATCTAGTATGACAGACATGTTGACCTCTGTGTGACACTAGTTATTTTCAGCGCAAGCTGCATTGAAATGCAGTAAGAATAAGAATGTATTTTTGAGCAATACAATTATGAAGAGAAACAGTTTTGATTATACTGTCTTGTGCTAAAATTTGCAGTATCTAAGATTCTGTTGAGAGCAGTTTCCATCAGATAACTGAAGAAAAATCTGTGAAAGTTTTAAAAACCTTTGGAACTGCTGCAGTGAAAAACTGTATATTGAGACTGGACAAAATAATCGTAATTTGGGATAAGAGGTGAATAATACAGGCTGATGCCTTTAATGAAGATCTGTGTACCATACTGAGCATCTGTTTCCATTCCATCTTCTCCATCCAATTTTAACTCTGTTAAACTGGAAACATTTTTTGGGTCTTCGCTTCTCAATACATATCGTATAAGTTCTGGTTAAAAAAAGAGAAACTCTTACTCCTAATCAAATAATCATGAGAAAATAATGACCAATACTCTCAATTTTTGTTCCATGGCTCAGCAGAAGACTGGGGGCAAGTATGTCAGGTTGAAGTGATTATTAGGCTATTCTGTGCAGGAGAAGAAGCTTTAGTTCACTAGAAGGACTGTGGACAATGTGCTACTCAAAGAGAAGTGATTAAGCCTTGTTTGATAATTTTTCCAATTATTTTATCAGTTGCATAAACCAATTTAACCTGCTTTTTAAAATGGCAGTTTTCCTTCAGAAAAAAAAAAGAAAATATTCCAAAGTTTTTTTTCTTATGTATTTTATTTCTTCAACTTCCTCTTTTTTGAATGTATTATTTCTTACGTATCTAGTTTTGTCAAGGTAGCCAGTTCTAAAAACTGCTAACTACAATTTTAAATCTGAAGCTTGGAAGAGAATTGTTCCTTGGAAGATTCACAGCTCAGCTCTGTGTTTAGATACTCAGAACATGACATATCTGGGTCACTAGAGGAATGATGACAACTAAAATGAGGATACTCTAATCCTGACATTTCACATCCAGTGCAGATACCATGTTATTGGATATTTATTTTCAAATAAAAGAAAATAAAAATGTTCTACGCCAAATCCACAAAATTACAATATTAGACTGGGTTGCATCCTTGTAAATTATCTCAATTTCTTTTTTAATGATAATTTGGTTTATGGGACTCTCTGGACAAATAAGAAGTTGATTCTCAATCCATTTTGACAAAATCTTGCTGTAATGTATTTAGTAATGCATACTGGAAAACATTAAACTTTATTGTGGTAGGCAAACATGGAGCTGTGTGAACATGTACACTGGTTAGACAGGTTGCTTACTCAAATACAGATACTTCTCAGATTTTGTAAAGAAGGTACCATTTTGGATTTTCTGAACTGACATATTATTGATATTCAAATAACTGAGCAAAGGTTGATATGTCGTTCACAAAACAGATTTCTTAAACTTGAGGAAAAACAAGGTTCAACTGAATCTGGTGTTTCCCTGTAGTACAAGTATGTATGGAGTATTTTTATCAGTCTTTCAAATAGGGATTTGAGATTATAGACTTTGAATTGCAGGGCAGTATCAAAATTGAAAACAAAGGGGTTTGCCATTATTAAGGTAAAAACAGAAAAGAAAGGAAGTTTATTGGAACTCAAAGCTCATCAGTTTTCTTAAGATGCTATTTTAAGCAATGAAGATTTTCATGAAACAGATGAGTTTTTCTAACATTCCACAAATAGAACATGCTGTTCCCTGGAAGTTAAAAAGACCTTCCTCACTGGAAAGGACAGTAAATGACAGGTTTCATCCTTTCATCCAAGAACAAAATTGCACAGGAAGTTCCAAAGGATGGTCACTTAACATCTCTCTCATGAAGAATTAGAGGGATGGAGTGGATACCACAGGTTAGTGTCCTAATCAATATTTTGAGATTACTAAAAGATATTGTTTCAGGGTTTGATTAGGTTACATTTGCTTACTAATGAACAGACAACAAGATCATTAGACCACTAGAGAAACACCAAAAATTTGACATTAAACTGCTCCAGTCCTGTGGTCTTACCCAATGGGAATAGTATGCATAAAATGTTTGAAATGTAGAAACTAAAAGTCAAAAAAGTAACAAAAGGATAACGTTTCTCATAGGAGCAAAGAACAGACTGCATGAATTGGACACTCAACACCTCATTAGAAGCTGAGTCTTTCAGTTGTTGCAGAACTTTGACATACTCCAAGTAGATCAATAGCTGTTACAAATGACAAAAAATGTCATGGACTGTAAATAATATTGTAAGATGACGCTTGAATTCTAACCTTCTTAGAAAAATTTGTAATCAAGAGACATTTTTGTCTGAGGTTAGCTAGGAAAATTCTGAAGCAGGTACACAATTAAGATACCTTTGTGGCATTTATTCTGGTGCAGACAAGCAAAATTAAAATTATCAGAACTGAGAAAACACCCTCCTACATAGTGCATGGGAAAAATCTTTATAATATTTTTAATTATCCTCAATATGCATTTACTTGACAATAAAACACTTTATGAGTTAATCTCTTTCCAGATACATATTTATACCTTTCAATCAACTATGATTTTCAATCAAAGGATTTTTGCTCACTTTACGAACATCAAGGTAGTTTTGTGAGGCATATATTATTCCAAGTTTTCTTGTGACTGAAAAGAGATACAGAATACAGGAACCATATCTGAAATATGATGTTTGTGTCTGTGTGTATGCACATTAAAAAAAGTCAATTGTGTATTATTTTTCAGCATGTCACAATAGCTATATTTACTAGAAACAGAGGAAGGACAGGGTTTTTATGTCCAGCACTAGACTGTAACAGCAAACAGTTCCTCATGTTCAACTTTTTATATTTTTGTTTTCTTGTGAGCATCTGCCTCTTTCTATTCTTCTCTAAATACTAAATCGATTCAAGACCTTTGCCATTTTTATATTACTTAAGAACAAAGATTTTACAAGAATGCTGTCTTCACTGATTTTTTTGTTTTTCTTTTACCCTCAGTCTTAATGATGGTTTAATTCATAGACCTGAAGAAAAAGAATTTTAGTCGAGAAACAGAAGATTAAAGGTAAATTGGAAGAATCATACTGACTGTATCCTGGTATGTGATTCTGTGAACATTTTCTCTTAAAAAAAGGAAGTAAGGCTGATATACAGAACACATTAAATATTAATACTTTGTCTTTCTGTACATAGTAGTAGAAGAAACCAAACAATAAACAGGCAAAGAAAGTGAAACAGCCTGCCTACTAAACTAAAGCTTACAAGTATTTACTAGCCTGGCTCTGGTCCTTTAGTAGCTGGTATTTTTGCAACTTGGTTATGATTCGACTAGAAAGTTGTATTCATTTCTCCATGAAGAGAAAAAAATATCTGATTACAAAAATAACCCTATCACTTTTGACCTTTCATTTTATGAAGGAAAATACTTTTTTTTCACTCATCTCTTTTAGTCATCTCCCTGTGCCCTGGTCAACTTTTTAAAAGTCAGAGTTTAAAATCAATCTCTTCACATTTTGTTCCCAAACCTTATGCAGGATTGTGGTAGGCCCCTTATCAGCCCCATGGACAGCAGCACTTCAAATTCTTTAAGGGAAAAGCAATATGAAAATATTTGGTAAGTTTCAGAACTGTATTGCAATATAGAATATTTATGAACGTAAATCAGAAGTACTTCTAAAGGATGGCAGGCATCTACTATCTGTTCCCAGAGGTGCCATTTTCTTTTCAGAAGTTTTCAGGCCACATGAAGTTCTGCACTGAAACATTTCTCTTCAGAAATCAATGGCAGTGCTGATGGTAACTGGTGAGTGATCTCTTGCGGTCCTGATCTCGACCCACAAGCCTTTTGGTATGTTGCCTCTCCCCTGTCCTGCTGAGGAAGTGTGATAGAACAGCTTTGATGGGCACCTTGCATTCAAGCAGGGTCAACCTACCACACCTCAAGGGTCTGCACTGGGACCAATATTATTCAATATTTTAATTAATGACATAGTGCTTTCTCAGTAAATCTGCAGATCACACCAAGCTGAGTGGTGCAGTTGCGTCAATAGAGGGAATGGATGTCCTCCAGAGGGACCTGGACAGACTACAGGGCCATGTGAAACTCATGAAATTCAACAGGGTCAAGTGCAATGTCCTGCACTGGAGTTGGAGCAATCCCCAACATCAGTACAGACTGGAGGATGACTAATCAAGAAGAGACCTGCAGAGAAAGACTTGGGTATTCTGAAGGATAAAAAATTGAACATGACCCAGTATTGTGTGCTTCCAGTCCAGAAAGCAAATTGTCTCCATACATCAAAAGAAGCATGGCCCAGAGGTTGAGGGAAGCAGGATTCTGCTACTCTACACTACTTTCATAAGATCTGATCTGTAGTGCTGTGTCCAGCTCTGAGGTACCCAGCGTAAGAAAGACATGGACCTATTAGAGCAGGTCCAGAAGAGGGTCACAGAAATGATCACAGAGCTAGAACACCTCTCCTCTGAGGAAAGGCTGAGACAGTGTTGGTTGTTCAATATGGAGAAGGCCGTGGCAAGACCTTATTGTGGTCTCTCAATACTTAAAGTGGGCTTATAAGAAGGAAGAGGAAAGGCTTTTTGCCATGGCTCTAGTAAAAGAACAAGGAGCAATATTTTTAAACTGTAGAGTTAGGTTGGACATAAAGAGGAAATTTTTTGTTATGAGGTTGGTGAGACACCTGAATGGATTGCCCAGAGAAATTGTGGATGCCCCATCCACTGCTCAAAGTCAGGCTGGATTGGGTGAAATATGTCCTTGCCCATGGCAGGGGGGCGGACTAGATTATCTGGATGAATATCCCTACCTATCCAAACCATTCTATGAAACCTGGCCCAGAAAATGGCTGCTCGTATGTACGTTCTTTGAAAAGCAGGAATTTAGCTCTTAAGAAAATCACAAAAACAACCATTAAATAGCTAAAAGAGTCTTTTTTTATTATTATAAAATAAGAACGAGAGGATGGTTTGCACTGAATACCAGAAATCCCAAAGACGTGAAATACCTGGCTTTTGATAACGGTCCATGTAACTTTGTTGATGTCTATGAGCCTTGTAAATTCCTTCAGAGTTAGGAAGCTAGGCAGCTCTAGCAGGTACAGTAGAAAGTTTCCCCTAACAATCCTTTAAGCAAAATGTCTGTATATAACTGAAAAGTGTGTTGATGATTTTTTTGATGGGATTTGAAATTATATTATTGATAATATTAACACAAACAGAATAGTTCCAAATTAAGTTTGTGACAATGATTAGGGCCAAATACAATTAGATGTTTTTCCAGAATGGAATTTTGGTGCAAATGAAAGCACAGTCAAGCTTTACTGGGTGATGTTAAAAGGGCACATAAAGGTAAGCTTTTTTTTTTTAATTATTTCTTATTCTATATATTTTGCATGTTTTAAAAAAACCAGTTGTTTCTATCTATTGTTTTCTATTGCCAATTAAGTCATTATATTGTTATTCACAAAGCACTGCCATAATCAAAGGCTAATCATAGTGGAATTTTGAACTCTAATTGCAATTAGTAGGGAATAAAAGAGTACGCTTCATTAAGGTGCACCTTTATAGAGGGAACTGATCATTGTGCAAAACATCAATTTTAGTTTAGATCTAATTACATTCAAAACTAAACCCAGGGATTTTTGCATTAATAGAACTACAAATGACAAATTAAAATTACAGTCTTGTGAAAACATGTTTTCTTTCTAATTTTTCATTCTCATTTACAGTATTCTTCTGAATAGAAAGGAATGTATTCCACAGACTGGAACCTGTATTTAATACAGATATGTAATATATAAGTATTTACTTATATGTAAATAGACGAATTATGTATATTTCAAGAAATTTTAAAGTAATTTTTAAATGCAAAGTACTCTAATCTCACCTTTTACAGAGAAGTCAAAGTCAAGATTCTTTGCATTTACTAGAACATCCAACCTTTTCAGTAATAAAATATTACCTTCTCCAAATATCTGTCTCTGTCCTGTTACTCCTACTAAGAGCCTTATCCTTAAAGGATGAATTTAGTAAATTAGTTTCCACATTCAACAAGGCTGTGAATGAGTTTTGTTGTTGTTGTTGTTACTATTCCTATCATTACTGCTGCTGTTATTATTATCTTCATCATCATCATCATACACTCATGGAATCATTAGGATTATAAAAGACCTTGAAGATCATCAAGTCTCTCTGTTGTCTCCACACTGCCATGTTCAGCACTAGACTATGTCCCCACATGCCACATCCACACTTCCAGGGCTGGTGATACCACAACTTCCCTGGGCAGCTTGTTCCAATATCTGACCACCCTTCCAGCGAAGAAAGTTCTCCTAATACCCAATCTACCTCCCCTGGCACACCCTGAGGCCATTTCCTCTTGTCCTGCTACTCCTTACCTGAGAGAAGACTTACCTCCACCTCACTACACCCTCTTTTCAGGCAGTTGTAGAGTGAGGTTGTTACCTCTGAGCCTCCTTTTCTCCAGACTAAATAACCCCAGCTCCCTCAGATGCTCCAAAAAAAACCCTGTAAACTGTAAATTAAGTAAACTTTAGTAGTCCTCAGCAAGACTTTCCCAAATTGAGGAGCAGGGGAGAAAAAATTGAAGCTAAGTCCTTGTCAGCCAGCAGCTGAACTGACTGTATACACTTTACTCAAACCAATCAACATTTTATTTCTATATACCAATGCTTCGGCTCTATGGTTTTTTCCCTTTGTTGTGGTGTTTTCACGTGCTGAGAGTTGCATCAGGACTTTAAGGTCTGCCTGTGTCCACAACAGTGCCTGTTTCAGTAGCCAGCAACCTTGGGGCAAATGGGAAACAGGACTGTATTCTTTTTTCCCTGGTAAGAAATTAAGTGTATCCATAGAAATTAAGTGGCAGCTTAGTGGCATTGATGAGCCTCCTAATATCATCACTGTGTTTTGTTGAGATAAGCAGAGCTTTTCAGTATAGCAGTTGTGATGAACTTTGAGATAGATGTCTTCTCTGGAAGGTCCCAGAGCCCTGTATGCTGAATGTGTGCCATCCCTTAGTGTATTTTGACATTCTTTGACTACAAGGCAGAAGTTTAGGGAAGAAAGAGGCCAGGATAAGTATTAGTAAATGCCTTGATCCAGATGGGACCTTACTTTTAAGTGTTGCCTGTCAGCATGACAGGGAGGAATTCATCATGAGGAGGATACCTTTCGGAGGTTTACCATGGCACTAAGTGTCTGTTTGCCACCGTAGTTATTGAAATCTGATCAATAAATAGAAGGATACCTGCAGCACAATTCAGTTCACCAGGTGTAGGAGCATCTAATTTGAAGTAAGCTGAATCTCTCCCTGGATTCAATTGACTGTTTTGACTACATTGTCATTAAACAGAATGAGACTTCAGCCTTTTGCCTCAGTATTTGTAGACTGAGCAGCAACTTACTGTAATTCCAGTAACAGTTTTTGTATTGTGCCTGTAAAATGTGCCACATCTGAAGGTGTGTCCTCCTTCCTACCCATGAATGCCTCATCACTTGGCACTGCTTCAGTCAAAGTTGGTTTTGCTTTTCGTCTCCTTGAATTTAACTGCATAATACTAACTTCTTTCCTGAAATACTCTATATGTTGAGTTTCTACTTAAAAACTATTGTCATGATTTGGTCAGGAACATACAAAAATTTTTTGTGTGTGGAGTACAGCATGTATGATAAATACTTCCTGAAGTGGTGACCGGTGTCTGCTATAACCTAGAGCAATGAAACTTACAGGCAAGTTTGTAGAATTTAAATATATGCTCTCTCCATGCCATAGAGCTCTTTCTCATATGTATTAAGCAATGCTGGCGTTGTATTGGTTTTTTTCCATGAGAAGGGTAGTATTTTTTTAATCAAATTCTGCTGTATATTCTATTTTGGAAGCTTATACTTAATATCCCTTCTTACAGCTCACCAAACAATAAAGACTATCCCTCTTATAACTCAGTTTCTGAGGCCTTAGATGTGCAATGGAGTTACTGCAGTTTAAAAATTTATTGTGCATCCATAGAGCCGCAGCTACTTAACTGTGTCTCTCCCTTACTGCGGAAAGCCCATAGAAAACCAAGCTGGTTAAAGCATTTTACTGCGATTGAAGTACTTCATTTTGTCCTACGCTTGGCATGAGCTGTGTTCACATATGCTGTCACTGTGGTTATGTTCACATGCGGTAATGCCTCAGGTATCAGTAACTGAATCAGGAGTCTGAGATGTAATAAATATTCCGTTTCCAGTAGATATAGCAAAAGTGTACCAGAAAATGGACCAGCCTTCTGGCTGGTCACAATCCACCCTGCTGCCCTTTCTCCTGATCCCAGTCTCACAGTAGATCAACCGATATGACTTTAAATTTTTTTAAAAAAACCCATTTATTATTATCATTAGTAGTAGTAGTAGTAGTAGTATTTATTTTCTCCAGAGCAGATTAGGTTGCATGGCAGAGAAGTATCGGGGGTGTGCTCCAATAAATTCCATTTTCCAAGATTGTGGGTGCACTGCATAATGCTGTTAACTGATGATGCGAACTCCACCTATCACAGAATCATAGAATCATGCAGCAGTTTAGGTTGGAAGGGACCTTGAAGGGTAATTTGTTACCATGCTTCCAATACATATCTAAGTAAGTAATATTATTTGGAAAATTCTCTTTCAATTCATAATCATGAATGAACTTTTAAAGATTTTTAGACTGAGTATCTCAAAGTACAGAATTTCCCTTCCTTTCCCTGTAGGGTGTATGAGCTGATTTCCCTAAAGTCAAAAACTAAATCTATTGTTTATGAATCTCAATGTGGTTCCCTGTGTACTAGAACATTTTATGTGTTTCACTGGACTGACTTTTCCTTTATTATTGGCAGAATATACACACCTGTAAGGAAAATAAATCAATGCCGCTAGGTTACAAAATTCTCAGAAATAATTCTGAAGACGTATAAAACATAGTTGTGGGGAAATTCAGACAAAGCAGATTCCATAGTACAAGTGTTTATGTAAATGAGATAAACCAAGGAAAGTTAACAGTATTTGTTAGATCAGCTGTTACAACTGTGTAAAACAGAAAAGCTTGATGAAAGCACTCTGCTGAAAGACATGCCAACTTTTAGTATATTTATAAGATGGAGAAATAAATTTTCTTAACTCTCCAAATATCTTGCTACAATGCTTTCTTTAACATGGGTCCAGCTACAAGTCATGAAAGCATAAGCCAAATACCTTTTTCAAAAAACTATGCCAAGCAAGCACTTAGCTCCTTTCACTGTCAGAGCAACGCCCTCTACTGTTCAAAGTACTCTGTCAATCACATCTTGCTGCCCAGACTCCTTGAGAGAAATTGATTTCACTTACCTTTAGATATCTGCAACTATTCATTTATTATGTGTAAAGATCTTCTCCATGGACATTAGGGACATATAGGAACTTCCAGGCAGTCTGATTTTACTTGGTTTTAACAGTCACTTGAGTACAAAATGACTCATGGTCTAAAAATTCCTTTTTCTTCCTCCTCCCTCCTTTCAGTTGTTTGCAGGGAATCTAGATGATCGGTATGAATAATTAGCTGCAGACACATAGCGTGAGGTGGGATGAAACACCCACTCTTACACTGTAAACTTAAGGTATCAGCAATAATGATTGATAACTGTAAGAAAATGGCACCCAAAACCTGACTTATCCCCTGAGTTTTTTGGATGGTTAGTTATTTGTTTTCATGTTACTAATACAGTTTTGCTAACTGGATGCAAAACATACATTTAGAGATGCAGATCCACTTATTACTTGCTGTAACACCTTTCATCCACAGATCTTCCTATCTTTTCTTGCATTTACTCATGCAGACAAGATCGTGTAGGCAGGCAAAATGCGGACAGAATCTTATCTGACAGAGTAGTGACATCTGTCACTGGTTCCTTTGGCTATATTTATGCTTGTAGGTTAAAGCTAGAAGCCATGATGGATGCTGGATTTCAACTGGATTAATCTGCTGGATTAATCTAGAATTTTTCAGAATTTTCTTTGGCCAATTATAAATCCCCCAAACAATTCCAGGCCAGGGATAACTCCTGATAAACAATTTCTGTATGTTTCCTACTTACTTAGGAGGCTAAGTATTTACATGAAAGCCCTCTGCGTCAGCTGGCCTTAGTATACCGCATTTTTTTTTAATTTGCTGCCGAAGTCAGATTTGCTGGAAAGAAGTGTTTGTTAGAGGTAGCAAGGTAATAAAAATATTCTGGAAGTGCATGATAAAGAGTAGGGTATTTCATCTTCTTTTTGATTGGTGTACTATTAGTATGATGTCACATTAAAATTGTCACGTTGACTCAGATTTCTACAGATCTACATCACCCTGTTCCTAGATATCGTCTCACCAGCTCGAGGTTTAGCAGCTGGCATTCAGCTTGCAGCGCTGATTTTTGAATAACATGCTAAAATACTAAGTATTCTATTGTTTTCCTGCATTTGCTATGTGCCAAACTGCATGTATTACATCTTACCACAGGCAAATGCTGCATAGCAGAAAAGTAATTGAATGATAACTCCTAAAAAGGATTAATCAGACGGAGATTAAAGTAACTTCTCACTTTTCCTAAATAACAAAAGGGTTTTAGGCTGTATTGCTTTTTCCTTCAATGGCAAAAGGAAGGAACTGAAAAATATAACTGTAAGACAGGAAAACTCTTATGCAGTTCATGTCTTTACAGCCTCCTGGAGAAGACCAGATGTAGTGGATAAATTATACCCTTTTGCATTCAGTATATTTGGGGATCATCTGTGGTTCTGTAAGAGAAATACTAAAATGTGTTAATTATTAGTTAGTTTAGGCCATTAGACTGGTCTCAGAATTAAGAGCTAGAGGCTCTTTAACTCTGTGATCTTCTACAAAATCCTTAATAACCCTCTGCTGACGTCAACAGAATTTAGTCTTTGGTGTTTACTGTCTCATCTATAAGAGAAGGATCATACTTATCAACCTCACAGGGATCGTGTAGGATTAATTATTAAGTAGTTAGACAGTGATGTAAAAGGCAAAGTATTCTATTGCCTTCACAAATACTGAAATATGACACTGTCATCTTGCAGTATCTAGCTGAAGGTGAAAAGAGGCAGTGTCTTTTGTGTTAGCAGTAGCACGCATGAAAAACTGCAGCATTTTGTTTTTGCTCAAGAAAAACTAGGTTTCCACAGCAGTAGCTTAGCTCCACTTCTAAGCAAATTTTGCATCCTATGTGCCGTTTGGGTAAGCCGGGCATGGGAAAAAGACTGAAGAATGCTCAACAGAAGTTAGGGAAAGCAGTGCAGGTGATACTAAAGAAAAAAAATTGAGACTCACGGATTTGTTCTCAGAGACATTTTTGTGCCACATAATAAAACAAGGATATGTTAGTTGGTTGGATCATTATATAATTTTTCTCTTCTTCCTCTGAATATTGAAAAAAATACTCAAATGTAGCTAGTCCTTTATTAATTTTTTATACTGAAATATTTTTGTAGTGAAATCTTTCATGAACTGCACAGATGCCATAATGCACAAAATAGGTATTTAAGTTCAAAAACTTTACATTTCACTATAGCTGGAAATAGATTTTTGCAATTCCTTTTCTTTTTTCGGAAAGTAGCCAGATAAGAAACTGGAAATTTCTGGGACACTTAATTGCTGGACAGCAGAAAAAATCTGATCAAAGGAGTATTAGTGAAGGTACAAGCACACTTGTGGAAAGCTAAGGAGCTTTCCAGTGCAGAGAGAAAGGCCAAGAGTTTTGTCATTTTAAAAATAATGAAATAGAAAGTCTTGGACTAAGAATGAAGTGTAGCCTGCCCACAGATGACAAGCAAGGTGTTTGGCATAATTCTCTGTATGTAATGTGCTTTCTCCACTGCCTATTAGCATGGTGTAACTCTCCCCACTTGAGTGGATAATCTACAGCCAGTGATTGCCTTCCACATAGGCTCATTTTGCTTTACTTTGGTAATGAGAAGGGTTTATTCCTATTTTCTAATATCAAAATGCCCAAGGTAAGATCAACAAGGAATTACAATCCTGACCCTGAATCTTCTAATATGTATGGATAAATTTACATATTTGAGTAGCTGCATTGACTTCATTATGCCTATTCACAGGAGTAACACAAAATATAGATGCTTGCAGATCAACCCTAAGGCAGCATTTTCTGCATTATGCATTTTACTTCACTGAGTGACTAAAGGCATAGTGCAAGTCAATACTCCCACAGCTGTATGCAAACAGAAAAAGAGCATTATTACCCTTGTTTTTTACTTTCCTTTCAAAGTTATGGGAATATATTTTCAAAGTAGTAGTTGACAGAACTGTTTCATGCAGTTTTATGTTGTTTTACATATTTATCCAAACTCATTACCATCTCACCCTATGCACCCATAAATTACATATAGCTCTGATTAGATTTTCCCTAAGCTGCCTACAGTTTAAAACTACAAAAAGCCAGAGTATTGCTCATACTAGTTGTATCTTACCAGTAGTGTGCTGCTGCACTGTTTCTCGAGGCAATAATGTAGTTCTGATCTTGGAATAAAGTATTCATTCTTCATCCTCATAGTTTGGGAACAGGATCATAACCTCATAAAATAGCAGAATACTGCCATTATCACTCAATTATTACACCGGACATTCTACTATACCTGTTTATTGTAGTTTTAGTAGAGTTCTGTAGCTATTAGCCTTCCAGCATCAAAAAAGTGTCCACACTCACTATAAAAGTGCTTCCAAAACTTGCTATTTTTAATTTGTTTCATACCAAGGAGAAATCAGCTTTCAAACACAAAGTCTACACTTAAAACACAGATGAGAAATCCACTAGAAGCAATATAAGGGCCTTTCACTTAAGAGTTGGACTTGATGATCTTTGTGGGTATATTCCAACTCGGAATAATCTGTGATTCTGTAAAATCTTATGCAATTATACTATCCATAATAATTTCACCTGCATTGCCTAGTGGCATGTGGTATTAAAGCAACATGACTCCAACTGACTTCAAGGGAAATCAGATGGCTAAAACCATTTGAAACTGAGACTCTGAGAAAAATGTACAAAATACAACACATTATGATAATCCCATTACAAACTCACCACTTCCAGCCTTCTCATAAAGATGATTGTCATGACAATTCACAGTCCTGTCCCTTCTCTAGTGATTTACTCCTGAGCCAACAATGCATTAATCAGAACCTAATAAAATTACATTCAGTTTGCATTCATGTTGCACAGGTATAAAAGGCTACTCAAAATACCATGCTACACAGAATTAGGGTAATGGCTTTTAAAAGGTATATAAAGACAGAAAAAGACACCAGCAGTGTGAACAGTATTATGGAGACTAAATCTAATGTTTAAGGGGTAAGTTTTTTATCTCAAGTTTCATTCATACAAATCTATTGTCAAATTTTAAAAAAGTAGTGCAAGATATGCAGGGCAAGGGGCATTATAAAGACATCTTTGACATCTGAGAACACAAACTTTGGGAAGGGCCTTTTATACTCTTACTGTACAGGTTTGAAATGTACAGTTTTGAAAGCCTCTGTACAGTGAAAATGCTCCCTTGTTTGGTACTTCTAGATATGCCAGTACTAGCCAAGATGAAAACACAGTTATAGATCAGTGGATCGCAGGTGTTTAAAGGCGTGTACAAATTCCCTAAATGTTTTACTTACAATTTTCTCTGCCAGGTCTTCTTTGTCTCCAGATTTGTTCTTAAGTTTTAATGCTTCTGACATCATCTGTTTCACCATTAACCTGAATCTAACTGATTATAATAATGCTTGTTCCTAAAAGAAGAGTTCTTCCAAGAGAATCAAAATTATTCCACATTTTTTACTTGGACTGATATAAGGGAACACTCATTTTTTTCATAAATTTACATGTCCTCGCTGGCAGAAGAAATCACCAGTGTTTGGAGAATCTGGAGAAAAGCTCACAGACCTAAGCTTAAGTAAGATTTGAAGCTATGGTTAAGCAATGTCCACCTTTTTTTGTATACTCTTTACATTGAATTTTGTGGTCTTCCATTGCGTTTACTTACGTTAATGGGGGGGTGGGGTGGGGAAGGAAGCTGTTTCTTCTGGTTTCTTTCTTTGTATTTTGAACTTTGAGACCAATACTTTGGATTTTCTTTAGGACTGCAAATAATCGTAAGATTATGAATAAATTCTATTCATTGAGTCATTTTTGAAATTTATTGCACTTCAAAGCAAGCCAGTAAATCTAGATTAAAGTCTTATGTGCACAAACCAACATGAGATTCTCAAAGCAGCTGATATTTAGATAGTGATATGAATGGTGGATAATATTGACTTGTAAAGTATTTGTACCACATGTCATATGTATCAGTTTTCAATTCTGATTCAAATATTTTCTTGTTACTGCATTGTGGATAACATCAAGGTTTTGTGGGGTTTTTTAAGGGTTAACTTCAAGATTCCTGTGGATAATTCAGAATACTTGAATAAGTCTATAAAGAACTTAAATCTTTTCTTTTATACTGATTACATTTGGTATGTAAGTTTCGGAAAATACTTAAGAGTCCATTGTATTCCTTTTTAAAAGGCAAATGCTAGTAAAGTCTTAAGAGCTGGTAAATTGGTTTTGTAAGGTTGTTCAGTATTTTAAGATTTCTGGATAGAAGGTTATATCCTGCAATCACTACTGTCTGATTTATCATAAATCCCTGTTAGAAATGTATAAGTTATTTTAAGAGAAGTCCTAAAACAGTGGAAATCTTTAGAGAAAAGAAAAGTTGTAGTGGGTTTTATTAGAGAGTTCCCATTTTAACAAACATATGTCTGCATTTTATAACAAGTTATTTCTTGTCCAATGTTACGCTGCTTACATTTTTTTCACCTTTTCAAATTTATCAGCAAGTTTATTTTTTAGAGAGAAAAGAGGATTATAATTCTGCTTAAAATGACTCATAGTAAACTAGCTTACAGAAATAAAAAGTACAAATATAGAATGTTTTTTGTATCAGCTGAGAAATGTCTCACATAATTGCATTTGCTGCATGAATTCCCTTTAGATAACTTGAGTCCTTGCATAAATCTTCTGAAATTGAGTAGTTTTAGTGTCTACTTATATACTCAGTAAAATATACATAGTTTGTGGTTGTGTAGGTCAGTGTGGGCAAACACTGCAAGAAAATCAGGCTCACCAGTGAGCAGAAAAAGAGTTTTGGGAGCCAAATACTGGGGAGGCCATAAGCCTGGGTTTGGTACTACAGAGATCAGCACGTTTGAGAGTTCACTGCTGGAGAGACCAAGGCAGGAGTGGTGGATTAACCTTGACCGGCTAACAGACCCACCCAGCCACTCTCTCACTCTCACCTCAGCAAGATGGAGGGGAAAAATAAGGCAGAAAATTCCATGGGTCCACACATTCTTCAATTATTGTCTTGAGCAAAACAAACTCAACTTGGGGAAGATTTATTTCATGTACTTCAATAAAAACAGAGCAGGATAGCAAGAAACAAGGACAAAACTAAAAGCACCTTCCCCCTACTGCCCACTTTCCCCGCAAGTCACACTTCACTTTTCACTCCTTCACTCTTAAGTTTTCTGTGTCCTCCCTCCATCCTTGACAAACGGCTCAGGGGGATAGGTTATGGGAGTTGAGATCAGTTAATAACACTTCACCTCTGCACCACTTCACCTTCACTTTCTGCCCCATGCTGTTTCCCTACTCCAGTGAGGGATCCCTCCTAAGGGACACAGTCCTTCATGAACTTTCTCCTATGCCATATATAATTTGGTTTCCCCTTTCATTTGTTTCTTGGAAGAAAAAAAAAAAAAAACAGATTAAAAAAACCACCAAACTATTAGGGACTTTATTTGTTGGCCAAATTTACTAATTTTTTCTTTTTGAAGCAGTACATGGATTGCTTTCTTGCTGCTTTATCTAACTCTAAATACACTGTCTCACATAAAATTGTTGTTCCAGACAACACTGTGAATTTTATCATAAATAACATCATCATATTCATAAATACTTAAGAATAAAACTCTGGATATGCACTTCCCAAAGCAACAACAAAAAACAGAAACAAACCCCACTGTTTATGGCACCCAGAAGAAATCAGTTTCTTAGAAATTTAAACAAACTTATAGCATAGTCTTTAGCAAGGACCCCAAAACTGCAATGTTATATTGTTAGAACATTAAGATGATTTCAATTACTAATATCTACTTGTATAGAACAAAACAATATAGTGAGATACACTATTTTAGATGTGATGTAACTTTTATTTTTGAATTAGGGAAGTAGTACATTAAAAATATAGGTAATTTCTCCCCTATTAAAGAATATTTTGAGTTGCTGTATTTTATTTTATAGTCTTGGCTGCAATGACTCTTCCTACCCTTTTTACTCTTGTTGATTTTTTCTTGACTTTTCTTCAAATCATGGCATGGGAAGATATTGGTAGTGGTGCCTTTCTTGTCCTTCTAGATATTAAGGTGAAGTATGAATTTATGTACGACTTTTTCATTTACAATTAAATTCATCCTGGATGTTCTTCAAACCATATACTTCAGCTCATTTGAAACAGAATTGTATTTTTTACCTTTGTGGATTAGTAGCCTTCATTCATATTCTACTTTGCTCTAGCTGAGTTAAACTTCACTGGCAACCTAGTCCTTGGCTTCTCTGGCTATTAGTTCCACCCTACAGGTACTAGGACAGCTTTTAAACAGGTAAGTTTTGAAAATTAATACAGAAATCTATGGTAAGAACTGATTCTTATTTATTTTTAACTTCATAATGTTTTTAGATTTTCAGTAACAATGAAACAAAGCAATACTGTCTTTTGTGGCTGTGCTGCCACGATATCAGGATGCTGTCAGCAGCTCTGCCAGGTTGGCTGCTTGGGGAGCGTGTGGGCCTGGATGCAGAGAGCCCGGGGTCTCGCGCTACGCCCCGACCACAGCAGGAAAACACACGAAAGTGGTCAGGAACGCAGCTTCCACTCGATGGGGCTTTCCCCAGGCCGGCGGGAGACACGCCAGCAGAGATAAAGGTGAAGAGAAGCGATCTGCTGCTTAGACTCCAGGAACTTTACTCCTCTGAAGGTTGCAAGAGCAGTGAGATGAGATACCAGGAAGTTACAGGCGTTTTTATAGGGGGACATAGGGAGGTGGGGTGAGGGGTACAATCCAATAGGGAAAGGGAACATGGGAGGGATCAACAGGGAAACAGGCAGTGAGGATGGAACAGGGGAGGGATTACAGACAACTAACGGGGAGCTGAGGGCAGGGCTGCAGGGAGGCTGTGAGAACTCGCAATTCACGATGCTACAGTCCTTGGATTGTTTTATTGACTTGATCTACAATATGTTGGGTAATTCTTATACTACTGTTCTCTCTTTTGCTCTGCACTAAAAAATGGACAGGAACAACATATTTATACTCTTTATTTTAATCTTCTTACTTTTCATCTTCTTGTCCTATCTTTGGTTCATACTGTGACTAAGAAGTTAAAACCAGGTATTAATAAACTGGTGTTTGTATCAGGTATATATACACTATTTTCCTGTTGTGAAATAAGGAAATTCTACAAAGAAAGATGTTAACACTTGACAGCCACTGTTTAACACAAAGAAAATAAAGGACTATTCACTTGGGAAATCATCCCACTCTATGTTAAATTTGTACATGCTGATATCCAATGTCAGCCACAGTACTATTTCCTCAGTGTTTGTCATCCATGCAGATGCAAGTTAGTGTGCTGCTTTTAAAGATTAACTTCTGGCAAAGGTCGTGTACGGTTGATCCTACTGTTTAACAACTGTCTTACTATGTTTTTCAACACGCCCATGCAGTGAGGTGTACTTGTGCTGGGAGAAGATTCTTTTGCAAAGGCTAAGATGCAAAAGTATATTCTTTTTTTTTTATTATTCCTCATGTTAATTTTATTTCCTTACCCTTTGGGGGAATCATGTGGTAAAACAGAGTTTTTGATTTCTTTTTAGTACAGATTTTCACACAGAGAGTTATTCTGGGCTATTTTATTCTAATAGATTTTACATAGTTACCTTTTAAATTAAGTAAAACTCACAGGAAGTTTCTGAATAACATGATGTTGAAAGTAAGCAGACACACCTTATGCTGTGAATCCAAAAGCTAGGATGTCAATATCACGCATGACAAGTAGATTAAAAATTTTTTGTATAATCCTCAAAGGATAATGGAATTTTGTTGATCTTGGAAGCTTTTTTTCAACCTATGTCTAAATATCACTTTATCAGTTTTCTATCTACTGTAATTTTCTTGGATAAGCTCGCACAGATTTTCTTTTACTTTGGGTGCCATTTGACATTGATTTTTTTTTACCAAGTCATAAATCTGTATGAAAACTATACTCCAGTGCAGGGTTGTTAGTACGTATTTTTCTAAGACTTTTTTTTTACATAAAATTTACCTGTTTTCTTCTCTTACTGTGTAAGAATAGATAGCCAAACTTTTGAAGAAAACAGTGATTCATTATTAATTTCTAGAAATTTTGACCTGGAAGTCTCAACTTCTTGATTTTTTTTAGTTCTTTCTTTGTAGCAACTGTTCAGACACGACTTCCTGATTCATATTTCCTGGCTGTAGTATGAAATAAAAAACAACTTCAAGTCCCATGGAAATAATACTCTCCAGAGTGAAAGTACTGACAGCTATGGAGAGAGAAGGAAAGGAAGTGAGAAAAAAGTGATATTTTTGCACATGAAAAACAACTCTCTTCTCTGATGAAACAATAACAATTATATTGACCGCACTTCAAAAATCTTCTTCTTAATGAAAATTACTTTCTTATTTTCAACACTGTTGAATAAAACAAGAACATGTTCACTATGAGGAAAGGAAAATGCTACTCCTCCCCTCAAATCCCCAAAAACTGGAAAATAAGCACTATGAGGTTCAGAAATGCAGGCAATTAACTCTACTAAGACAACCAGTGTGCTTTACAGGAAAGGGAACATTTTAAAAAGGAATAAGTATTAATGCTCGATTTTTTTTTTTTTTTTGCTTTAATCATCACAGGTATTAAACCAGGAAAAGCTCAGTGGTAATTATGCTATCAAGTTCAGATAATGAAACATAAACAGGATTGAAATGTTCTTCTTATGAAAAGAATGAAAGTAACATGCGGAAATCTACAGCAGACATTTTAGAAAAATCAGTGATAAGACAGGAATGTAAATATTCCAGAAACAGACAAGTGCTACTAACATCAAATTACGAGCAAAAGAAATTAAGGTCAGGATTATCACCACTGTTTTACAGCAAGACCTTTAAAGAGTTACTGGACACATTCATGAAAATCTACATGTTATATATGTTAGCAAAAAATCCAAGAACCATCAATAAGATGAAAAATCCAGTGTCATGAAAAATATTCCATTTGTTGCACAGATATATCTAAATACAATGTTGTTTTGTTTAAACTATCTCACTTAAATAGGTGATGAAATAATGCAGACACAATCTGTCTCTAGAGAAAGAAGAAAAAAGTCTCTAAGCAATAAGGTAGACAGCCTATTTTATTAGAATATATGGGGCAAGAATAACAAGAGGAATTATCAATAAACATTTGTACCATGCTGATGACATCAGCATGAGACAACATGGAATTCTCAGAAATGGATCACATTAAACCACTGTGTTATATAAAAGAACCAAAGATCTTATGGTTATTAAAGAAGAACTCAAAAGAGAAGCCTTTCATACATCAAGTCTATTACATCTTAACATTGGTAACGTTCTGGCACTGTGTTACACAGCACCCTTAAACGCAAGACAAGGTCCTGTAAATAATATTATTAGACATTGAATATGAACCTATCTGTTAAAGAAGAAAAGCTTACTGGTTAGAAATCTTAAGAATTTTATACACACCAAGCAAATGAGCAGAAGTCTTGCTTGAACTATTGGATTTTAACGTTACCTGTTGGAGAAGTCATTGATTTGATGTGTATCTTATTTCACCAGTTTTCAGCTCTTAGTCATGCAACTACTCATGAAGCTGTAAGAAGAGAACTGAGGATGAAATTAGGCTGTAAAAATTTAAAGCAAAACAATTATTCACCATATTATACAATGATGTAGTAAAATAAACTATATAGCACTAACTAAAACATTATTTTTGTAGCCTACTATTCCAGAGTTGGAATTGTCATGAGTTTAGTAACTTAAGCAATTTAAAAATCTGGGTTTAATTTGTTGAAATAAATCTAATTCATAAACTCCCTCCCCACTGTATTATCTATTACCTATGAATAATGTGCACAACTCAACATCAAAACTATTGGTCTTTTAAATTTTATCACTGCTGCACTCTCACATCTCTGTTCTCTAAAACTTGCCAGTCATTCAGAAAAACAAACTAGCTTTTTGTTGTCTTGTATTTGGTCTAAGAAGGTGTCTATTAATTGTCTTATACTAGGTCTATCATTCTTTTCCAAGACGAAAAAATTAAGATAGTGAAAGTTGTTTGCTTACAAAGGGTCTAGTTGTCATTGTGTTACTTTATAAAAATGTTCCTGTAAATTTATATTTGCATCAAGAAAAACTAGGCTGGGAGAATTTCAGAACTTTGTTTTTGCAGATTTTTCTCTCTTCAGACTATTCAGATACGGTTCAAATAAAAGTAACACATTAAAATACTGTGTTCATTTCAGAAATACAGATATTCTAAGGTGTGACCACCAAGGTCCCTTAATGTAATTCAAATGTTGAACAATTATATGTCCCATGCTGCTGTATATCTGCCCCATGCATTTCTATGTTGTCTTGCTTTTAATTCCTTCAGACTGTGGCAAAATTTTGGTGAGGGCTCAAATTATTAGATACTTATTTGAAAAAAAAAAAAAAAAAGGGGCAGGAAAAGCATCTACTTGTAATTCAGTAGCTCTCTACCTTCAGAAGACAGCTACATGTAATAGACCAGGAGTCTCCATGGATGCCTCAAAGCTCCTGAATATATGCTGTACCATTTATAGACAGAAAAAAAGCAGCTCAGCAGGCTTCTTGCCTTGCTTTCTGTTGATTTGAGCAAAAATTAGGCACTTATTTTGGTTGAAATTAGGTTTTTTCCCAATGTTGAAAACATAAAATTCAAGGTAAATACTGTCTAAAACACGTGGAATGGTTCTCTCCTTGTAGATTTTTAGTTTTGTATCTTTTTTGCCTATTTCTGTTACCAAGACAAGGATTTTGCCTTTTTAACTGTCTTGCTGAACAACAGCTCTGGAATGAAAGTAGAAAGCACTCATAAATTCAATATAGAGTTCAAGAAGTGCAATTATTTTGTTTTTCATACAGCTGAAGGGGGGGGGGG